>JAVCKV010491089.1:0-37086 GCA_032274145.1 Herpochondria borealis | reverse complement strand
CAATACTACTAAAACTCGTTCGATTAACAATTTGAAATGGATCTTCTTTGTCTTGTTAGGTTTGATGATTTTGGAATGGTTTATTCGAAGATATTTTGGAGGTTATTAGGTATCACGGAGCTGCGCTCCGTAAAATTAATACGGAGCGCAGCTCCGTGATACCTATGGCGCATATTTTTCAAATTCAGGATTTAGATAAGTGTAAGGATAATCTCTCCAATCTTTCACTATTCCTGCTTTTACAGAATTGAGCAAAGTATATTGAACCTTCTCAATAAATTTTTGCCTATTTCGAATTCGATGATCAAAGCTTTCAGCTTGCCAAAAAGATGTTTCCTTTCCAACAATTTGATTACATATTTTCCCAGTAAAAGATTTATGACTTTGCATAATCCTAAAAAGAGGTTTTTGAATTTTGTAAACCACTTTATAGACATGATAGTGTAGCAAACTAATTTATATAGTAATTCATTTTTTAACCAGTGCAAAGACTTTGCAACTTCATTTGCGATATCCTTTTGTTTTAAATAAGTTGGACCACTTTGAGGGTTATCCAAGAGTGCATCGTATTTACCAAAATATAACTCATGACTATCAATTATCTTCTGACGAATTTCAACTGAAGATAAGTTTTGTCTTTCTAAAGATTTGATTCTTAATTCTTTTTCTAATCGTAATCGTTCAATTACTTTTTGTGGGAGAGCACCATTTAAGGTGTAAGTGATAAAGAAAACTCCATTCTCAGGTTGAATATGAGGCAGATTCCTTCGATAGACTCTTGGCTCATTTTTTTGTTTTTTCATAGTTGCTGAGTTTAGGTATCATGGAGCTGTGCTCCGTAAGAAAATGAAACGGAGAACAGTTCAGTGATATTAAGCGTGGTTATTTTAGGTTAAGTTATAAAATTTAGGAGAGTAAGTCATTGATTTTCAATGATTAGATTGATTTTTACGGAGCACAGCTCCGTGATACCTCGATCTGGAATGATTTATGAAAAATACTCTTATAAGTTATTTATTCATAACAAAATTCCGATTTATGATGACTGCAGAAGATTTTTGGCAATGGTTTGATGAAAATAAAGAACGGTTTTATAGTTTGGAAAACCTTTTCGATCATGACTTGTACAAAGAGTTAAGAGAGAAAATAAGAGAATTCCACAATGAATTATCTTTCCAAATAGGAGGTGTAGAAAATAATCCTGTTCGACAACTAACAATTTCAGCCAACGGAAAAATTGAAAATTTTGAGAAGGTAGAAGAATTGGTTTGCCAAGCTCCTATTTTTGAAAACTGGAAAGTCATTGCTTTCAAACCTGCTGATGGTTTTGACATCAAAATCAGAATTGGCAATATTGAATTTGATCCTAAAAAATTACGATACGTTCCTATTGAATTGATGGAATATCCAGACATAGGCGCCATCCGAGTTTATATGTCCGAATACCAAGAAGAACAAAAAGATCTTTTTAAAATAGGTGTAGGTGCTTTGTTAGAAGCTTGCCTTGGTGAAAAATGTGCTGCTTTACAAATCAATTATATTGATGTAAAAGCTAAACCAAAAACAACAAAAGAAATACAAATGGCTGATGAATTTATCCATCTAGAAAAATATTTAGAATACCGACAAAATCAAATTAAGTACAACTAGAAACAGGATGACAGGATTTTTTAATTGCCTTTGGCAATTGAGATTTTACAGGATTTTTCCTTCTGACTTGATTTTATTTTTCTTCGAAAAAATATAGAAAGCAATGTTGAATATCAGCATTGCTTTTTTGTTTTTAAATATCTTCACTCTACTAATCTATATTTGTAAAATTCGCTTCAAGCTTGATTGGATATTATTAACTATTTCATTTTTAATTATTCATTGCGACTTGTCGCTCAAGATTATTACTTTTATAAAAAACAAAATGAATAAATCTGATTGGTACACGATTCAAAACATTGAGGAGCTTGACTCTCCTGCCTTGGTGATTTATCCTAATCGCATTCAAAAAAACATTGATAGGATGAAAGAAATCGTTGGAGATATTAAACGATTGCGTCCACATGTCAAGACTCATAAAATGCGGGAAGTAGTGCGCATGCAAATGAAAAATGGAATTCATAAATTCAAATGTGCGACTATAGCCGAAGCTGAAATGTTAGCAAATGAAGGCGTTGTAAATGTTTTGTTAGCATACCAACCAGTAGGGCCCAAAGTTAATCGCCTTTTAAATTTAGTAGAACAATTCCCTAACACACAATTTGCAGCTTTAGTAGATAATGAAAAATCTGCAAACTTTATCAGTTCCATTTTTTCAAAGAAAAATAAAACACTTCAAGTTTGGTTAGACTTAGATGTAGGACAACATCGTACAGGTATCTTTGCAGACCAACGAGCTTTGGATTTTTTCCTTTTTTGCAAAAAACTAAAAAATATTGAACCCGTTGGTTTCCATGTTTATGATGGTCATATTCGAGATACAGATTTTGAAGAAAGAAAAAAAAGAAGTGATATCTGTTTTCAACTGGTCGAAAAATTATGCCTTGAAATTGAAAATCTTGGATTGGACAGACCAAAAATTGTAGCAGGAGGCTCCCCTACTTTTACCGTTCATGCTTTACGTAAGGATATAGATTGTAGTCCTGGAACTTGTTTGTTATGGGATTATGGATATCATCATCTTTTACCAGAACAACAATTTAATTACGCAGCTTTAGTCATCACTCGAATTATATCAAAACCTGCTAATCATTTGTTATGTTTAGATTTGGGACATAAAAGTATTGCTGCTGAAAATCCATTTCCACGAGTCCATTTTTTAAACTTACCCGATGCTAAACAAATTTCACAAAGTGAAGAACATTTAATTTTAGATGTTGGAGACAATTCTAAATTTGAAGTTGGAATGCCATTATATGGAGTACCAATGCATATTTGTCCCACCTGTGCACTTTATGAAAAAGCATTTGTAGTGGAAAATGGAGTCGTAGAAAAAGAATGGAGAGTGGTAGCAAGAGATAGAAAGATTACAATTTAATTTGTAGCGTTTGTAGGTCAGTTCTCCAGAACCGATTATTTCAAAGTCGATGGCAGATTAGGTGGGGTTTCCAAAAGAAAAAATCGTAGCATAAAGGGCAAGACGTATTTACTAAAATCACTTTTCCCTCAACTTTGTTTTAATCGGTTCTGGAGAACCGACCTACATTTACGCCGACTAGAAAGATCGGCGCTACAATTATGTTACTTCAAAGATTCAAACCTGTCCAATAGGTAGAAGGAAATAACTTTTTTATAAGAAATAGATTAACAATAGAATTCGTTTTAGAGACGGATGCTTGGGTGACATTCAAATATTTCTTAATTTGGGGCGACCTTAAAAAAAGCCAGTCTAAATACTAGTTGTCTCCCATTTTTATCAACAAAATCAACAATTATGAAAGGAAATCAAATTCCAATAAAAGGCACCATTCTTTTCGTTTTAGCCCTTTTGATTATAGCGGCTTGTTCTCGAAATCCTGTTACAGGTAAAAAGGAATTAAGCTTAATGTCTGAAAAGAAAGAATTAGCATTAGGTAAGCAATCAGATCCTAGTATTGTCGCGAACTTCGGATTGTACAAAGATAATAAGATGCAAAAGTTCTTAAATGAGAAAGGTCAAAAAATGGCCAAGGTCTCTCATCGGGCTCATTTGAATTATGAATTTAAATTGTTAGACTCACCTGTCGTTAATGCATTTGCAGTACCGGGTGGTTATGTTTATTTTACTCGTGGTATCATGGCACACTTTAATAACGAAGCAGAATTCGCTGGAGTGTTGGGTCATGAGATTGGACACGTTACCGCAAGACACTCTGCCAAACAATACAGCAAGCAAATGCTGGCTCAAGTTGGGATGATTGCAGGAATGATTGCTTCTCCAAAATTTAGACAATATGCCAACGAAGCGAGTCAAAGTATGCAATTGCTATTTTTGAAATTTGGTCGAGATGATGAAAGTCAGTCGGACAGATTGGGCGTAGAATATTCGACTAAGATTGGATACGATTCTTACCACATGGCGAATTTCTTTAAAACACTTAATCGATTATCAGGTGGTGATTCGGGAGAACGGATTCCTGAATTTATGTCTACGCACCCTGATCCATTAAATCGTTATGAGAATGTACATTCTTTAACTAAAGAATGGCAAGCAAAGGATGGAAAATCAAATTATAAGGTGAACAGAGATGCTTACTTACGAATGATTGACGGAATGATTTATGGTGAAGATCCCAAAGCAGGTTATGTAGAAAATAATATGTTCTACCATCCTGAATTGAAATTTCAATTTCCTGTTCCTCCAGGTTGGCAAACACAAAATTCTCCTCAACAATTTGTAATGCAGGATCCAGGTGGAAAAGGAGTAATGATTTTTGCTGCGGCAGAAGGTAGTACTCCAAAAGAAGCTGCTACTAAATTTGTTACAGATAATAAATTAACAGTTGTTGATCAAGATCAAAATTTAAAAGTAAATGGATTTCCTGCTTATGGTGTGGTAGCCGATCAAGTCAACGCACAAGATGCTTCACAGTCGCTTCGAATTGTAACTTACTTTATACAAGATGGACAAGCAATGTGGCGGATGCATGGGATGGCTGCAAAAACAGATTTTGCAGGTTTCCAAAGAACGTTTAAACAGACAATGGATAACTATAAGCGTTTAACTGATCAATCTAAAATCAATAAATTGCCAGAACGTATTCATATTAAAAAGGTACAAACAACAGGTACGCTATCTGATGTACTTCGACAAAATAAAATACCTTCAGCAAGATTTAAAGAACTTTCTATCATCAATGGTATGGAATTAAAAGATCAAGTAAAGGCAGGTACTTCTATTAAAGTTATCGGAACTTAAATCTAGTGAATAATGAATAGCGAACAAGGAATAACGAATATCGAACTTTTGCCATCTCATATGATTGAGGAAAAAATTCAATATTCGATATTCCTTGTTCGATGTTCATTATTCATTTTTCTTTTACTCTCCTTCGGAAAAAACGCTTCCGCTCAAGATACCATTCAACTTCAGAATCCTTCTTTCGAATGAGACAGACCTATAAAAAATATCATTCCTCAAGGTTGGAAAAGTTGTGGTTGGCGACATGAGTCTCCGCCTGATGTTCATTCCAAAATGACGACGCATTATCAAGTAAGATATGCTCCACAAAAAGGAAAAAAATTTCTAGGGCTAGTCGTTCGTTCTAATTTCACAAAAGAAGCGATTGCTCAAAAACTAGCAAAACCATTGTTAGAAAACAAAACTTACCAGATGTCTTTATATGTTGCGCAAGCAGATAAATTCATCAGTAAAGACAGCAAGACTAGACTAAAAGCAAATTATACTACACCTGCTATTATCAGGATCTGGGGTATCAATCATAAGTGCGAAACCCAAGAATTACTTTTCGAAAGTGAAGCTATTAGTAATTCTGAATGGGAAAAATTAAACATTGAATTCTCTCCTTCTATGCAGCATCGTCATCTCATGATTGAGGCTTTCTTCAGCAGAATCAAAGATGAACCTTATAATGGGCATGTATTGTTAGATAATATTTCTCCTATCATAGAAATTAATTAATTTCCCTTTTCTATAATTCTTTCTTACTTTCAAATTTTATTTGCCCTCAACCTTAAATTTGAACCACATAAGTTCACAGAAGAACACATAAGCGTTCTAATCTAATCGAACTTATTATCATATTCAAATTAGAGGGCTTATATGTTCTTCTGTGAACTCGTATCTTATGTGGTTTATTTTTTTTTCATAAAAAAGAATTTTAAAAATTATTGATTCTATGCCTTATCAATTCGTTCGTACCAACATCAACGATGCTAATTTTCAAGAAATGGTTCGATTGCTCGATGCTGAATTACTTGCTATGTATGGGAATCAGCAAGCAGATTTTGACCCGCACAATAAATTGAAAGAAGATACTTATGTCTTAGTCATAAAGCATGACGAAGAAACTGTAGGATGTGGTGCTTTTCGTCCTATGGAAAATAGCATAGCTGAAATCAAAAGAATGTTCGTTCATCCTAACCATCGAGGAAAAGGATTAAGTAAATTAATTCTAAAAGAATTGGAAAACTGGATTAAAGAAAAACAATACACTTACATCCAACTAGAAACAGGCAGTAAAAATATTGCGGCACTCTCCCTCTACCCTGCTATGGGTTATGAATCGATTGAGCCTTTTGGTCCATACCAAGATTTGGCTGATAGTTTTTGTTTTGGAAAAAAATCTAATTAAAAAGAATGAATCAATTTAAATATTTTTTGAACGCACTTTTAGCGTTTCCACTTTTACCTCTCCTATATTTTCAAGGAAAAAAAATTAAAAAGAACATTCCTGATTTACCTGAAGCTACTGGAAATGAAGGAGTTGTAGGGAATGCCGATAGTGTATTTAATCTACTGACCATGGGCGAATCCACTATTGCAGGAGTTGGAGCAAAGGAACACAAAGATGGAATTACAGGTTCCATAGCGACTTACCTTGCGACGCATACTAACTATACCATCAATTGGAAAGTCATTGCCAAAAGTGGCTATAACGTTTCGAAAGTTGTCAATCAATTGGTTCCCAATATTGATTTCCAACCGAACTTAATTGTAATTGGTTTAGGTGCAAATGATGCTTTCGAATTTAATAGTCCGAAAAAGTGGAAATCTGGAATTGAGAATTTAATTGAACAACTGCATGATCAATTCCCTAAGAGTCCAATTGTATTTATGAATATGCCTCCCATTCATGCTTTCCCTGCTTTCCCCAAATCGCTTCAATTAGTCCTTGGAAATTTAGTGGATATATTAGGTAACGAACTTGAACTAATTTCTAAAAAATATGGTTTTGTGTTTTATTATAAAGATAAAATCCTCTTTAAAGATTGGTTACCAAAAGTAGAATCTGCTAATTCTGTAAGTGATCTTTTTAGTGATGGCGTTCATCCTGCTGAAGTAACTTATCAACTTTGGGGCAGAGAGACTGCAAAATTTATCCTTGCAAATGAATTGTTATAAAACTAAACGTAACTATTCAGCACATGACCCCAACGGGGTCTGACAGGTTAGCAAGGGGCATCGCCCCTTGACAATCATAATATGAAGGTAGCCCTGATGGGGCGCAATATTAATTTATTGTTTCGCCCTTTCAGGGTAGGGTGTTCAAAAGGAGTGCCTTTTTATGCGGCACTTTTTTTCTTATTTCTTTTCAATAAAGCAAGTTTTGAAATAGTAGTGTTATTTTTTTTCCAATTCAATACATCTACTATTTTTACCTGTTCCATTGCTTGTTTGATTTGAAGAATATTTTTGTCCTTTGAGTAGGCTGCAATTTTTAAAACATCTTCGGTAATTATTTTTACACCTCCCTTGTTTTTATATTTTCCAAACATACTCTCAATTATATCTGAGCAACATAATATTTGATTTGCATTTGGAAGTTTTGCTCTTTGCCGGTTCAGATAATCATTCATATTCGTAATGAATTGTTCTTCTTGTTCTGTCCAATTTTTCTTATTCCTTTTACGATAATTGAGTACTAATTCTTGCCACTCTTTTAAACTGGTTTGCTGGATACCTTTTAATTTAAATATTTTTGAAAATTCTTCAATTAAATAATGAAAGTTCTCCATCAACCTTATTAAGTGTTCTGCCTCTTTTACAAATCTTAATTCCTCCCTTGCAGATGAAGATATATCCTTCCAGTTTTCTAATATTCTTCGACCCCATTTATGAAGAATAAATATTTGATGAAAACGAGATTTTGCGCGTAAAGTAGGAGGTACATAAAAATTATTTTTTGACATAATCCATTTTGCTCTTAATGAATTCATCGATTTGATAAAACTATTTAAAGCCTCATCTTTTTTAAATATTGATTGACTTTGGTTTGCAATTTCATGGGTACAATCCCCTATCCATGGGATGTTTAGGTTTTTATATGCTTTCAATAAAGTATGACCTTTATCAGAAATTCCATAAATTAATTCTATTCCAAATTTATCAATTTTCTTTTCTATCAATTCTGATATTTCATCTCCTTTCCACGATGCTTGAACAGATAAATCTAATACCTTAACATCATTCATATTCAATGCTTGGATTGGGCTATAGTTTTCTATCGGCACTAATAATAACAGTAGTAAATGCTCCCTTCCTATCTCTACACTTTCATCACTAATGATTACATATTTACCACTTGATATTGGTTCTAATAAACAATGAAAACCAAATTTCAAACTCCAGTTCCTTATCGTTGTAGGACTAATCTTATCTATTTTTAATCCAAATAATTCTCCTAGTTTAGCCAGACTTTTACTTGTACCTCGTAAACTTATATTGAAACTAATGTTCATTAATATTCCCATCCAAATTAACTCCAATGGATACTTATGCCTCTCTACAGGAGTAACTTCAATTGATGATTTTAAAGTATAATATTTCTCCCTCCATTTTTCAGCTCTTGCCATTTGACGATTTATCTTTTGATTTAATCGACGTACTTTTTCTCCTCTATCTATTGCCTTTTCTTTCCAAGGATTTTTCTTAATTTTGGTACTTGTTCCCATTAGTGTGACTTGTTGTTTTGCAATTCCAAGTTCACAATTTTTGGGAACATTTTTTTTCTAAAAACTGACACCACTTTTCATCCTCCTTTTGAACACCCTACCCTATAGGGGTACAAGTATTAGCTACTAAATCAATTTGTAAAAGTTGACTTCCATTTTGACATCCAGCTGGAATATTTAAGGCATAAAAGATTCCCGTAGTTGGATCTACTTCTAGACCAGTAATTGCAGAACCACAACCAGCTATAACTGTAGTTACTGCTCCAGTAGCAGGATTAATAGAATAAATATTTCCTAAGGATGTTCCACCTGTATAATAAACTCCGTTGACAATTTCGCCACCACCAATGAACTCTCCAGTGACTACAGGTGCAAGATCGGTTTGTACTCCAGTAGCTGGATTAACGCCTACAAACATACCTGTATCATTATTAATCCCATAAGCAGGAAAGCAAGTTTGCGCAATAGCATTGTTATGAAATAGAATAAGAAAAAGAACCATCCCTAGGGAAAGCCATCGGAAGTCATTGCTAATAAGCTGCTTCCATTTTTTTTGGTAAATCATATTCATGATTAAATTAGTTAGGTTAAAAAAGAGTTTTTATTAAAAAAATATTTCGTTTAGGTTTTCTCCGTTTTATTTAGTTGAAAAGGTCGAGGGTAACCTTTCGTTGATAACATTACATTTACAAGTAAGCGATACCATGTTCTCTATAGACCATTGTCCATAGAAAAGTCAATAGGCGCAATCGATAGATTGTCCTATATGGTAAATCATTTAACTATTGTGATCGGGAATAATTAAAAAGTGATGATTGCAAATGTGAATCATTTACAGGTCATCATTTTTCTAATTACACTTTGGGAAAAGAAAACTAGAGAGGGGGAAATTGAAAGATTAGCTTGAATTGGTATTCATATTTGATAGAGTTTTGGTTAAAGAATTTTTTTTGCTAGTCTAATTTAAAATTAAACTAGTTGTATTAGTAACTGGTTTACCTCTTGATTGATTAGGCTAATCGCAAATGTCTTGATATGCCAATTTTTCAAAAACTGATATATCCGTGCATTACGAGCAGCCCGTAATTCTAATGTTATTTCAGAAGTAACATTAAAATTATAGTAGCCTTTTGTCCAAGACAAAAAACTTTAAAGACCTGATGCAGCCAAATACTAGTTGAGTATTAGATACATAGTGTCTAACATGAAAATAAATTATTGCGAATGTTATTTGGACCAAGAAAGGACAAAGGATAAGCGGAGTAATAGGGCTTGAACTCTGTTTCTTGGCTTTGGTAAATATAAAACTAATAGTTTTTATTTAGAAAATGAAGGTATTTGTTTTTTTATTTAAAAATATAATACATTATAAATCAGATACTTATGTTAAATTTTTGATATGGGATTTCATTGTTGTGTACTTTTATTGAGTCTTCCTAAAACCTGCCGGCGGCAGGCAGGTATAGATTTTAGTCTGTCGGAGTTAAAAGTAGCGATCTTAACCAACTGCTTTGAGTTATACTTCCAAGTGGTCAAAAAAAAGTGATTCTTAAAGCCATTTCTAGCAGAATCATTTTTTATACCGTTCGAAGTATATCAAAGCACGTTCACTATAATTGTCGAAGAACCTTCTTTTTTAGTTTTCCAAATGTTGGAATATAAATTCACTTCCTGAATAGATTTTCCACAAGATTTTCTAAGACCCGTAAAAAAAAAGCAGTGCCTCCAAGGAGACACTGCTGAAATTTTAAATAAGGGTGTACCTCATTTAATCACGTTACTGAAAGTCGTTTATTTCTTCATTTTAACAAATCGTTCAGACCATTGCGTATCGTTTCCTTCAATTAAAAGGAGATACATACCTCTGTCTAATTTTTCAATGTTAAGTTGTGTTGTATTTTCACCTTTCGTCATCTCTACTTCTCTAGAGAGTACTTCAGCACCATTAGCACTTAGCACTCTGATACGATATGTATTAGCATTGTTAGTATTTAATCTAACATTCAATACTTGATTCGCAGGATTAGGGAAGAAGTCAATCACGTCAGGAAGTGTTACATCTCCAATGTTTAAATTGTAGGTGTTATCAGTGAAGTTACTTGCTGCTTGATCTTCCAACATTTGTGGAGTAGCGTAATCGTAGATATTCTTATTATCTAAGTGACAAGGCCCAGGAACATGACATTCGTGGAATCTTGAATTCAACGCTAAGAAGGCACAAGTAATATCCCAAGCAACAGGTGTCGTCTCGAAGTCACCACAAGTACCTGAACAAGGACATCCGATAAAGTTATTCGCATAATCTATCAAGTCATTGACGGTAGGATTATCTGGCATGGCATTCAACATGTGATGCGGATAATTTTTGCAAGTAGCACTTAATTGATAATTACCAAAGTCAAGTCCATTAAATAATTCGTTGTATCGAACATTTAAAATAGTGACGATAGTTTGGTTAATCAAATTGTTATTCAATGGAGCGCCACAATCTAAATTGTAATCATTCCAAAGGAAATAAGAAGTACCTTCTCCTTTCAAAATCTGTTGAACACAGTAAGGATCATCTAAATAGAATCCACAAGTACCTGTTCCGATTTTGATAGAGTCTTCGCCGTACGCTAATAAGGAATCAATAATCTCTATAGAAGAAAATCCGAATAGAGAATCTTGTCCCCAGTCTTCACCCCACTGACCTGCATAGAATGATTCAGAAAGTGTGCAATATCCAGGATTACAATTTCCATAAAATCGAACCATACAAGTATCGGCAACATTGCCACATTCATCTGCTACTTCCATTCCGTAAACTCTTTCGAATTTACCATCCAATCCACAAACTGGTTCTCCAGTATCACTAACTACAGTTACGACTACAGCACTACAGTAATCCCAATAGTTAGAAGCGATTTGGTATTTATAATTTCCTAAATCATCAGGTGTAGGAGTTTGATACATGAATTGGAAGCTTTCATTTATTTCTATGCATTCGCCGATAGGAGCAATAGCGTCTGGTAAAATTGGAATCTTATAAGCTGGGTAGCTCAACTGATTTCCACAATCATCATATCCATCATAAGAGATAATGATAAATCCACCTTCACATCTGTCATCCCAAAGTTCCATCAAAGTAGGATAGATCGTTCCTGAATTTTCGCAAGATCCACTTAACCCATTGGTATAAGTAGCATATCCAGGAGTGTAGTTTTCTGCTTCCCAACATTGTAGCATTGTTGGTGTTTCAGGAATTGTCAATACTGCTGGAGGAGCTGGTTCTACATTTACAAAAACAGTAGGTGCAGAAAGGAATCTTCCACATTGGTCAAAACCACTGTAAGCCAAAGTGATAAATCCACCATTACAAGCATCAACAACTTTATTGACAACAGGTTGAATCCATCCAGAAATATTACAAACTCCTGTCAGTCCATTATCATAAGAAGCATATTCTTCTAAGAAGGTTTGAGACTCTTCACAGGTAATACTAGTAGGGAAAGTTGGAACGGTTAAAGTTGCAGTAGGTGCAGGTTGAACATTGATTGTTCGTGCTGCTGAAAGTGAACGTCCACAATCATCTTGACTATTATAAGTGATGACAATAGTGCCACCACAAGCGTCAAAATTTGGAGTTACTACTGGATTGATCGTTCCAGAGATATTACAAGTCCCCGTAAGACCATTACTATAACTTGCTGTTGGAGCAGCATAAGTAGTAGCATCTACACAACTCAATGAATTGGGTACAAATGGAACGGTAACCGTTGCCGTTGGTGCAGGGTCAACATTGATATTAAATGAAGCCGCAATAATTGTTCGACCACATTCATCAATACCATTGTACGTAATTGTAATGTTACCACCACAAGCATCGAAGTTAGGAGTTACAACTCCTGATACGGTACCAGAGATTTCACAAGTTCCCGTAAGACCATTACTATAAGGTGCGTCAGGTGCCATGAATACATCTGCATCTGCACAACTCAATGTAGTAGGAATGTTAGGTTGCATGATTGTAGCTGCTGGCGCAGGATCTACTGTAATCATGAAAGTAGCTGCAATGATCGTACGACCACATTCATCTACTCCATTATAAGTAATTGAGATGTCTCCACCACATTTATCAAAATTAGGAGTAACGACTCCTGATACTGTTCCAGCGATTTCACATGCTCCCGTAAGACCATTACTATAAGGTGCATCAGGTGCCATATATCCAACCGCATTTTCACAACTAAGGTTAGTAGGAATATTTGGTTGCATGATAGTAGCTGCAGGTGCAGGATTAACTGTAATGACATAAGGACCAGAAACTAAAGGTCTGCCACACATATCCATTCCACTGTAGTTGACTGTAATTGTACCACCACATTTTGTCCAGTTAGGGGTAACCGTTGGAGTTAACGAACCAGATATTTCACAAGTTCCTATAAGACCATTAGTATAAGGTGCATTTGGCGGAGCAAAGGTCGTCGCCATTTCACAGGAAATATCAGTAGGGAAAATAAGATCAGCTACATTTGCTTCAGGAGCAGGATCTACATCGATCACTTTAGGTCCAGTCACCAAAGGTCTGCCACACATATCTTGACCTGTCCAGATAACAGTAATCTTTCCACCACACTTATCATAGTCAGGGGTAACAGTAGGAGTGAGCATTCCAGAAATTTCACAAGACCCCATTAAACCATTGGTGTAAGGTGCTGGAGGTGCTGTATAACCAATTGCCATTTCGCAGGAAATAGACATGGGTAGCATAGGCATTGTTACGGTAGATTCAGGTGCAGCTTCTACGATAATAGTATAAGTCCCACCATTCAATACTCGGTTACACATATCTTGAGATAAATAGGTTAACTTAATAGTACCGCCACATTTATCAAAATTAGCATCTACTTGCGGAGAAAAAGTTCCACTAATATTACAAGTACCGTTTATCCCATTGGTATAGGAAGCATCTGATGCCATAAAAGTAGTAGCCATTTCGCAAGTAAGCGTAAGCGGTGGCATAGGTACAGTTACAATTGCTTCAGGAGCAGGGTCTACAGGAATAACGTAAGCAGGAAGTGAAATAGTTCTTCCACACATATCCATAGTAGAGTATGTAATAGTAATGTTACCACCACAATTATTGAAATTGTTTGCAATAGAAGGTTGGATGGTTCCAGCGATATTACAAGTACCATTAATTCCATTATCATAAGTTACAGGAGGTGCTACAAATCCAGTTGCCAAGAAACAAGATACACTTGTAGGGAATGCCGGTGGAGGAGTAGCTGTTGCTTCAGGAGCAGGTAGTACAGGAATACTAAACGGACCAGCCGTAAGCACATTGTTACATTGGTCAGTAGTCAAGTAAGTAACTTTCAGAATACCACCACATTTTGTCCAACCAGTATTATCGATACTTGGAGCAATAGTTCCAGAGATATTACATCCACCTATAACGCCATTGCTATAAGCTGCACTTCCTATAGAGAAATTATCTGCTTGAATACAAGTTATACTTGTAGGCATTGGCGGAGCATTTACGGTTGCAGGCGGAGCAGGTAAAACATCAATTTCATAAGTGCCACCTTGTAGTAAATAACTACAATCTGTACCACTAGTAGTAATCATATAACTGATTGTAATTTTACCTCCACAAGCAGAAAAAGTATTCGTTTGACTTGGGAAAATAAAACCTGAGATTTCACAATTACCCATAGCACCATTTGTAAAAGTAGCGTTAGGTGCAACATAAGTTTCTGCATCTGCGCAAGAGAGGCTAGGTGGTAAATTCGGCATTGTGATAGTAGGCATCGGAGCGGCAGCTACAGGAATCACAATTGGACCTGAATCCAATGGATGATTACAAGCTGTAGAAGTACCCATATATCTAACAGTGATAGTTCCACCATTACATTTATCCCAGTTATTCGTAATCATTGCAGGTAGTGTTCCATTGATTTGACAGAAAGCTGCAACTGCATTGTTATTATACATTGCACCAGGAGCCATAAAAGCATCTGCCTCATCGCAAGTCAACTGAGTTGGTAACATAGGTAAAGTAAGTGTTGGCGCAGGTGCAGGTTGTACAAAATAATCTACAGGTCCCGCAGTCAACATACGACCACATTCATCCATGCCACTCCAATTAACAGTAAAAGTAGTACCTGTACATGGGTTATACATACCTGTTACAGTTGGAGTAAGTGTACCAGATATTTCACAAGCACCACCAAGCATATTAGTATAGGTTGCATCAGGTGCCGTAAAAGCTCCTGACTGATCACAAGTCATAGGAGAAACTATTGTAGGTGTAGTAACGGTTGGTGCAGGAGCAGCATTTACTGCAATACTTGCATTTTCGTTAATCATATTTCCACATGCATCCATTCCAGTCCAAGTAATATCTATTGTTCCGCCGGCACATTTAGTCCAGTTGTTCATAACGGTTGGTTGTACCGTACCTGATATAGTACATGGCATTGTAAGACCATTGTTATAAGTCAAAGCAGGAGCAGTATAAGTTGATGCTACTACACAATCTAAAGTAACAGGAGTAACAGGTGCTGCAATAACTGGAGCAGGTGCTGGGTTGACGGTAACCGTGCATAGTTGAGGAACCACTGGTCTTCCACAAGCGTCATTACCTGAATATCTAACTGTGATTGTTCCGCCTGCACAGGCTGTGAAATTATTAGCTACAACTTGTCCAGCGACCATATTTCCACCCACACCACATATCCCATTGACCGTAGCCATTGGTGGAACATAATTAGCAACTTGGTCACAATCAATAGCAGGTAGAGCAGGGCAAGTAACAGTTGCTGGAGGTGCAGCATTGACATTGATAGAACAATTGACTGGAACCAACATTCTTCCACAATTATCTGTACCAGTATACATCCAATCCAAAGTACCACTTCCATCACATTGAAGATTTTGAGTGACAGGTCCAGCATTTGCCATGATGGTAACGCCACAAAAAACAGGACCTACCACTGTAGGAAAAGGAGGAACAAATGTCCCTACATCGGTACAAGCAATAGCGGGTAAAACAGGAGAACCAATCACAGGTATAGCAGGTGGGGCAATAGTTAAAGTTGCCTGACAAGACGATACTGCATTGAAGGCAGCATCTCTTAATGTAAAGGTGACCATCTGAGTACCTGAGCCAGCACAGTTCATATAGTTAGCAGCATTATAATCGTTCGTTACAAAATAACCTGGTAATCCACAGCTATTAAAAGAAGCACTTGCTGATACAAAAGTATTTACTTGCGTAGCTAAATTTGGTGCATTACAAGCTAGTGTTAAGTCTGTAGGACAAGTGATGCAAGGCAGACAGCCAAATGCAAAACTAGCTATTTGACCAGTATTTGTGGCAATGGTAGTTACTACACCTGTAAGTGGATTTATTGAGATATAGTCATTCATACCTCCAGACGAAAATCCAAAAATAAGTCCACCTCCAGTAGGACAATCAAATTCATAACTTTGTCCAAAGTTCAAGTTAAATCCTAAAGGAATGCCAGGACCGGTGCTAGAACCATCTACTAGGCTAATAGGAGTGAGGTCATCCCCAAGTACATCAGCAACAAATGCTTGACCTGCATCGTTGATGACGAGACTGATTCCACACCCAGTACCTGCATTGACAGGACCTACAGGAGTACAAGTGTTAGCGACTAAATCAATTTGTAAAAGTTGACTTCCATTTCCACATCCAGCTGGAATATCTAAAGCATAAAAGATTCCAGTACTTGGATCTACTTCTATACTTGTGATTGAAGTAGCGCATCCTGCGATAACTGTAGTTGTAACTCCAGTAGCAGGGTCAATAGAATAAATGTTTCCAGATGTGGTACCTCCGGCATAATACACGCCGTTGATAATTTCACCTCCACCTAAGAAATCTCCAGCAGGAGTCACCACAGGTCCAATAACGGTTTGTGCTCCTGTCGCTGGGTCAACACCAACGAAATTAGTACCATTAATACCATAAGCAGCAAAGCATGTGCTTTGCTGTGCAATAGCATTGTTGTAAAATAAAGTTAAACAAAGAAATATCCCAAAGGAAAGCCATTGAAAGTTGAATGAGATAGGGTGTTTCCATCTTTTTTGGTAAATCATATTCATAATAAAATTAGTTAGGTTAAAGAGTTGTTTTAAAATAGATATCGTCTATATTTCCTCCGTTTCATTTGGTTGTGAAGGTCGAGGGTAACCTATGTGTATAGTTAATAACATTATATTTACAAGTAGGGAATGCCATGCTCTCTAAAGATAGTATCTCATAGAAAGGAAGGCAGAAGCAATACATAGACTGCTCATCCGCAAACCTTATAATTATTCTTTTTTGGAAAAACTAAAATCAAACTGATTGTGAGTCAATACAATCGAATTAAAATTCTAATAGTGTTTTGTAATTCAGAAAATGCGAGATTGGAAATTGAAGCGCTAAGTGGGTTTGGTTTTCATTTTTCAAGGGTTTT
Source organism: Herpochondria borealis (assembly GCA_032274145.1). NCBI lineage: Eukaryota > Rhodophyta > Florideophyceae > Ceramiales > Ceramiaceae > Herpochondria > Herpochondria borealis. The sequence goes on along the minus strand of JAVCKV010491089.1, from coordinate 20,008 downwards.
GGTTAAAGAAAATTAATGTTTAAGTATTTTTTACTAGAAAAATTAAAATTATTCTAGCTGTATTAGTAACTGTTTACCTCCTATTTGATGTATTATCTTTAAGTCATAACATAAAAATTACATGAGCCTTTTGTGCAAGACAAAAAGCTTTAAGTCTATACCTAAGTACAGACAAATCTATACTGAATACGATGACGTATTCAATATAAGTTTTTGGATGAATAATTTTTTTCAGTTAACGTGAGAAGAGTCAAGGAAGTACAAAGGGAATAGATTAAGTGGAGTAGTTTTACTCTAGTATGTTATTTTTCTTTGTTTTCTTTGGCTCATTTGTATAGCAATTTTAACAGTTTTTTTTCAGAATACAAAAAGAATGGTTCTTTTTAACTAAAAAAAAAATCAATCTAACATATTGTAAATCAATCAATTGTGTTAATTTTTTTATGTGAAAATATTGCATATGATGATTTGTTTTTGAAAAATAAATGGTTCAAATGAGACAAGCAGAAAAGTGAAGAGCCTCACAAGGAGGCTCTTCGGGAGGTAAATTTAGGATCAAAGAAAGAATACAAGTATCCTTCAATGACCCCTTCTTTAACCACGTTACTGCATTAAATTTCTTTAATGTAGATGTTGTGTTATTAACTATGAAAACTCATTTATTTAAGCGAGTATTAAATAATATTTAACTGGATTACATCATCAAGTCGTGATGTAGTTCAGGTCTGGATACTTGATCTGAATCAATGTTTGGAAGATGAAAGATTTGAACTTTCATTTGGTTTTATTGCGTATAAAAAAGAAATTAATGTTTGGAATGTAGCCATAGTATGTCTAGTATCAATTATGAATCATTAAATTTATTATTGAAAATAACAATTCAATTACATCTCAAAAAACGTTCTATGTTTTTTGAAAAAAAAATGTATACTCTGGTAACGTGGAAAGAAAAAAGGTTAGTAAGTGATATTGAAAGAGTTTATATTCTAACCGTATGTTTGTGAAAGCAAATCTAGTTTATTTTTATAAAAATCAAAAACCTAAACCATAAAATTATTTTTTATTTTTTTTAAAGTATAGATTTCAAACAATTTGTAAAAAGCAAAAGAATTATCATTTTTTAATTTAATGTTTTCACAAGAGACTTATGTTTGAAAATGTATGTTTACTAAAACCCCAAAGGTTTAGTAAACGTAGCTGTAAATATCATTTTGTTAAATGATATCAATCGGGGCACCTAAAAATTTAGGTTGTACTCCAACCGTCAAATCTAACAACATCTTTACACGAGCTAATTTTTCTCTCACCATTGTTTTGAATCCATAGCGTGCTGAAACATCTTGGGCATTGAATCCTACACTCTTTATTCCTTTTTTGTTGGAAATAAAAACGGCTCGTTCATTATGAAAGGGTTGGCTGATAACGGTAAGTGCTTTTTGTCCGAAGACTTTATTAGCCCTGACGACAGAATCTAACGTTCTGAATCCAGCATAGTCTAAATATATTTTTTCAATAGGAATCCCCCTAGCAATTAAATCATCTCGCATATCTGTAGGTTCATCATACTCTTTTCGACTATTGTCTCCACTGATGAGGATGTATTTTATTTTACCTGCTTTAAATAATTTTTCTGCGGCATCAATTCTATATTGGTAATACAAATTAATATAACCACTTGCTAATATTTTACGAGTTCCTAATAACAAACCAACTTTATTGTTAGGAAGCTCTTCTAGGTTTGAGAAAATCTCAGTACTAGCAGTGCGTTGTACCCAATTGTCGATGAGCCAAATGCTGAGTAATCCGATGATTCCGATTAATAACATTGTTTTTACAAGTTTGAAAAGTCGTTTTAGCATAATTAAACAGGATGACAAGATGATTCAGGATTTAATAGGATTTTGCTTTCAATCTTTAATGAATTTTAATAATAACATTATTTTAGAATTACCGTTAAATTTACGTTACAATGCATTCAAATTTTTCACTAAGGGCATTAAAATATTTTCAATAAAAAGCAAAAGATTGAGTTTTCATAGGTTTATGCCAATCAAGGGGTAAATTATAATATTGATTTTCAAAGGATTACGTTTACTAAACTTTCAAATTTTAGTAAACGTCAAATTATAACAAATAAGCTTATTGTAGGTTGGTTCTAGAGAACCAACCTACAATGCTACTATTTTTTAAAATTAAGAAAACAATTTCTCAAAAGCGAAGCAAAGAAATAAAGTGCTAGCAACGGTTATTTATTCGTCAGAAAGAAACTACTATTCGGAAGAGGACGGAACAGGATGACAGAATTATTCAGGATTTAACAGGATTTTGGCCTCAGTACTTAAATTTTGGAATTGAGTGGAAAATCCTGCTACTGCGAAAGGCAGAAAAGAATCCTATTAAATCCTGAATAATCCTGTCATCCTGTTAAAAAAAGAATCCAAATAAAAAATACATGAAAACATTTTGTTATCTTTGCGAATTACGCAAAGTGTAAAATTTAGATTAGCCCATAGCTCGGCAAAAAATGAAAATTTTCTATAGGAATGATTGAAGAAATGAGAAAGTTCAAGCCTGTTTTTAAGGCCTTATCACCTGCTCAACAATCAGTGTTGAAATTACTTTCTGTCGCTTATGAATCTATGACGATTGACTTGCTTCGAGCATGTCTAACCGAATGTAGAATCACTAACGATGAAGGGAAATATTTTAGCAATGATGAAAAACTATTAAACTTTATTCAACCTCTTGTTGATGCCAAACACATTGAGCTCTTCACCTCTGAAGAGAAGCTTCAAGAATATGGATGTACGCGTCAGCATATAGAGAACATAATGCGCTTTGCCGTTATCGACAAAGAGTTTTCGTATTATGTAGAAGTGGTGAAACGGCAATTTCCTTTTCGGGGATGGCATGGACAAACGAAGGGCTTTCATCGGACGGTGCGTGAAATGCGGATAGCACTTTATTTGGGAAGACAAGATACCTTTAATAGGATGTATGACTACGGTGAAAGTCATCACAAAGAACTCCTCGAAGAATTTGATCTTTTTCAAAAATTATTTAACCAACCTTTTGATGGAACTTGGTTGCTTACCTTTTCGCGTGATATTCAGGGAAGGGTAATTCAGTCGTTATTGTTTGAAGCTATTTATTCATTAGAGCCCGTAGATGAATTGTTAGAATTTATTCGAAAACACCCAGATGTAGGGTTGTCGAAAGAGTCAATGAGTACGTTGAGAGGGTATATGAATACAACATTGCTTTTACGTGGAGAGCTAGGGAAGGCAGAGGGGATGTTGGAGAAGGAAAATGTCAAAAGTTTAAAATTACTTCGACGAGGTTGTATTGAATTCTTAAAAGGAAATAATGATAAAGCGCTAGATATTTTTGATTGTGCTTTGCAAATTTATAAAGATCCGGCATCTTTTGGTTGGACGTATTTTAGACAGGTGGGTAGTATTTTTCACTTATTGTCATTGTTGAAAAAACAAAATAAAAAGAGTCTTGAGCAAATTGAGCAATATGCTTTTCAAACTCGAAAGGGAATGTTTGCTCAAGAGTGCCAATGCCTTCAAGCTGCTGCTGCTTACCTAAAAGATGAATTGCGCCAAGCCAACTCGTTGCTCAATTATATAGAACCTAAAAATGGATTGACCTTACTTATTTTTGGAGTGGTCAGTTATTGGAATCAAAAAGAGATTTCAATTGAACATGTGGAAGCTTTAAAAAAGTATCAGGTCAAAGCAGAATTAAATGGCTACAAATGGATAGCTATGGAGATGGCTTCTGTGATTAGTATCTTAGATACCGATGAAAATGATGCGAAAAAATTTGGAGAGCGATCCGAAATTTTACAAAAAGAATTATCAATCGACAGTTTTATTTCTATTATAAAAGTAACGGAACGATGGGAACGGTCTTTAGATTTACTGAGTAATTTAGTGGGGAATGGAAATGTGAGAACGACTCGCAAAGGAACTAAAAATGGTAGGGTAGCATGGTTTGTCAATATAGAGAGGAGAGAGTTGCAACCTAAATTTCAGACTTTAGGAACAGATGGTTCGTGGAGTAAAGGAAGGAATATTAGTTTGAAAAAATTGTCGATACTAGATGTAGAAGGATTGACTGAAGATGATCATCGAGTACTCAAGGCGATCAAGTCATTTCAGTATGGATATAATGGAACGCCTCAGTTTGAAATTGATTTTGATGAAGCGATAAAAGAGTTGGTCGGGCATCCTTATTTGTTTTTGTCAGACGCTCCAGGAATTGCAGTTGAATTGTTACGGAAAGAACCAGAGTTGGTCGTAGAAGAATCTAAGGATGGTTTTGAATTAAAATTCATGTATGATTTTGATCAAGCAGGAATTAGTGTGGTCAAGGAAACACCTACACGTTACATTGTTCTTTTGGTAGAAGAGCGACATGTGAAAATTCAAAATGCATTAGGTGGAGGTTCGCTTAAAATTCCGACGGAAGCCAAACCAAAGATGATGGAGGCAGTTGGAAATATTTCCAAAATAGTAACGGTTCAGTCTGGTCTTGATGAACACTTGGAAGGTATCGAAGCCGTAGAAAGTGATCCGACGATTTACATCCATATGTTACCAATTGGGAATGGATTTAAAATGGAATTTTTTGTCAAACCATTTAAAGAAAATCCTCCTTACTTCAAACCAGGGAAAGGAAGGAAAAACGTTATTGCAGAAATAGAAGGGGTACAAAAAGTAGCCAAAAGAAATATAGACCTCGAAGAAAAATTAGCACTAGATGTAGAAGAGGTTTGTCCGACGTTGCAAAATATTCCGAATATCAATCGAGAATGGATTTTTGACGATCCGCAAGATTGCCTAAGAGTATTGTTAGAAATAGAACCACTAAGAGCGGAAGAGAAAATAATTCTGGAACATCCGAAAGGGGAGAAGTTAAGATTGGCAGGTACGATAGGATTTGGAAATATGTCCATGAAAATCCATCGAGACAATGATTGGTTTGGAGTGACGGGGAAGATTCAGGTAAATGAAAGTACAGTGTTAGATGTTCGGAAATTATTGCAGTTGATGGAAAATTCTCAATCTCAATTTGTTGAAATTGGCGATGGAGAGTTTATTGCATTGACCGAAAATTTCCGAGAACAACTCTCTGCTTTCAAAGCAGTGATGCATGAGACGGAAGATGGATTACAGTTTCATCCATTGGCGGCAGGAGTTATGGAAGAATTTGCGGAGCATATCCAACAACTAGAAGTGGATAAAAACTGGTACATGCATTTGCAAAAATTGGAGTCTTCCAAGACTTTCAAATCTGCGGTGCCTGTTGAGTTTAAAGCAGAACTGAGAGACTACCAAGAAGAAGGTTTTCATTGGTTGACACGTCTGGCACATTGGGGCGTAGGCGCATGTTTGGCAGATGATATGGGATTAGGAAAAACGATTCAAGGCTTGGCATTATTGGTAGAGCGAGCGAAAGATGGGCCAGCGATGGTGATTGCGCCAGCGTCAGTTTGTCGAAATTGGTTGAGAGAATCAGAACGTTTTGCACCGACTTTAAAGCCTGTACTTTTTGGTCCTGGCGATAGAGAAAAAATGGTAAGAGAATTAGGACCAGATGATTTATTGATTGTGAGTTATGGATTAGTACCTCAAGAAGCTGAACTGTTGACGGGGAAAAGATTCAATACGATTATTCTCGATGAAGCCCAAGCGATAAAAAATAGATCGACGCAACGTTCGAAAGTAGCGATGCAATTGCAGAGTAAATTCAAAGTCATCACAACAGGTACACCTGTAGAAAATCATTTGGGTGAATTGTGGAATTTATTTAATTTCTTGAATCCTGGTTTGCTAGGAGGACTTAGACAGTTCCAAGAAAATTTTGCTATTCCGATTGAGAAACTAAAAGATGATGAAACTCGATTGCATCTTAAAAAACTGATTCAACCTTTTATTTTACGTCGCCGTAAGGATGATGTTTTAAAAGAGTTGCCAAGTAAAACAGAGATTACACTTTCTGTAGAATTGTCAAAAGAGGAACGTTCTTTCTACGAAGCACTCAGAAGACAGGCAGTTGAAAATATCGAAAATAAAGAAAACGAATCAGGTGCGCCAATGAGGATTTTGGCAGAAATCATGAAATTGCGTCAAGCATGTTGTCATCCAAGAATGGTGATGGCAGATTCGCCGATTCCGAGTTCTAAATTAAAATTATTTGAGGAAACTGTAGATGAATTGTTAGAAGGTGGTCATAAGGCATTGGTTTTTAGTCAGTTCGTGAAGCACTTGAAAATCATCAGAGAATTACTTGATGAAAAAGGAATTAACTATCAATACCTTGATGGTCAAACTCCATTGAAAAAACGAGAGGATGCGATCAATGCATTTCAAGGAGGAGATGGTGAAATTTTCCTCATCAGTTTGAAAGCGGGTGGGGTAGGATTGAACTTAACTGCTGCTGATTACGTTTTACATTTGGACCCTTGGTGGAATCCTGCTGTTGAAGATCAAGCTTCTGATAGAGCGCATAGGATTGGACAATTACGTCCTGTAACGATTTTACGTTTGGTGGCTGAAAATACAATTGAAGAAAAAATTGTTAAGCTGCATCACTTGAAACGTGATCTTGCAGATAGCTTGTTAGAAGGAACGGATAGTACAGGAAGGATGAGTGCGAATCAATTGTTACAATTGATTAAGGAAGGATAAATTTTAAATTATAACACTTAAAATACATAATCATGGGTAAGGGAAAAGATTCTAAAAAAGCAGTAAAAAAAGAGCCTGCTAAAACTGCAAAAGAAAAGAAAGCAGAAAAACGAGAAAAGAAGAATAGAAAAGGTTACGATTGATGAGTAATCAATTTGTTCAAAAAAAAAGGTATCCACTCTAAATATTGAGTGGATACCTTTTTTTTTGCAACAAATATTTAAGAATAGATGTCATCTAAGATGATAGAGATTCCGTGGAACAAAAATTGCTTGTAACCAAGTAATTTTTATGTTATAAAAATATAGGTCCTCTGAAATTAAAATCTAAAACTATAGAATCAGTATTTAAAATTTATATATTTGTATTCAGACCTATCCTTATTTAATTCATAAGTTTATTATAAAATCTTTTGTAAATGAAAGTAGTTAAACACGTTTGCTATACATTGTTATGTATAGCAATGCCTTATCTTTTACAAGCTCAACCTCCTGGATATATTGGGAAGAGAGCTTTTCTTTCTTTAGGAATCTCTAGTAAACCTTCAATTACAGGACCTACTCAAAATGGTTATGGAACGGAAGATGAATATGATTCTAATTTCCAACCTAAAAAATCTATTGGAATTGATTACGAATTTGAAGGTAACTTCTCTTATGTAGTTGGTCGGTATTCTACGCTTGGGCTGACTGTCGGACAATACCATACCGGAATGTTTTCGACAGCTGAAAGTATTTCATTGGGAGCTGATCTCTTGAATTTTTCAGGAGGGACAGTTGATTATCATGAATTATTTGAGCGACTGAGTGTTCGTTCAATAGCGCTAACCTACAGTAAATACAATTCTAAAAAAGGTGCAATTGCACCTTTAGGCAATCATGTTTCTTATGGTATCAAGAGATCATTTATTACAGGAGAAATTTTAGATAAATACACGAATTACTTTTTCGAAGAAATAGGAGATGTCTATGGTCATGATGCTTTAGGAATTGATGACGAGAAAGTTGCTTACAATACTTTTCTAATTGGCTGGTCTAATCACCAAATATTTTTTGATAAATTACTTTTAAAAGTAGGATTTCGATTTGGAATTCCATTGAGTTCCAAAGCTTTTGATGGACTAGCAGATGATGCTAACAATGATCCAAATTATCGGGATTATTTCGAAGAAGCAGATGCTGGCTTTCGTAATCGTAATCGAATTCAATTTGAATATGATGTTTATGAACGAATAGTCAGACATGAAGCTTTGCGAATAGATGTTAGTGTGGGGTATTTATTGTTCTAGTTTTTTTACGATTATTTAGACTTAAATTTATCAAAAATGAAAAATGTTTTAAGTTATATATTTTTTGTAAGTGTCTTGTTATTGTTTAATGGATGCTTGGATTATGAAACTCAATTTGATGGGCCATATAAAGATCCAGTAGGTGGAGTTAGTGCTGAGTTGCCAAAGGTGGTGGTCTTTACCGCAGCGGGTACGGTTTATTTAGCGAATGAGTATTTTGAAGATTTGCTAGAAGTAGATAACCAAGGAGGAGTTAACTTGGCATCAATTAACCACAACCATACAAAAGTTATTTTTAAAAGAAATAATGAAAATATTCAAATCTATGATATCGCTTCAGCAACTATAGAAGGCGAGGTGCCTAATTCTGAATCTGCAAGATGGTTTGATTTTCATGCTAATAATGAAACCATTTATTTCAATCTAGGTTGGATGTTGCACACTGAAGGACCAGAAGTTTTATTGAATAATCCGACTAATCTTCAAGAGTTATCTCCTGTAAGTGGAAATAGTGTATATATAAAAGGTGTCGCTGTTTACGCAAATGGAAATATCGTTTATTCTGTAGAAGCTTCTGGATTTGGTGCTCGATTATATTTAACGGATGGAGTTAGTAATCTTGCGAATGATGTGTTTTCAGAATTTAGAGAAAATCTGAGACTGAGTAAAGATGAATTAGGTATTTGGGCGAGCAATGAATATGGGAATAAATTTCATATTCATGATGGAGCAGATATGTCTAATCTAGATACCGATTGGGATTATATATTTGGTGCACCAAGTACTCAATATAATGGCTATAAAATATTCGATGATGGTGATAGAGTTGGATTGCCATTTGGACTCTTGGGTAATCTTGCGCTCGAAAAAAACTCACCTGATAACAGTACGATTACATCAATTGATTATTGATTGAGGGCTGGTTTTATTTATGCAAATCAATACCTTTTTCTTTCAATCCTTGATTCGCGTTATTTGTTAATTAGCATAAAATATAAATTTCATATTATGAAAATTTCATATTATATATATTCCATAGTTTTTATTCTACTTAGTCTAAATTTAACTGCTCAATCTCCACAACTATTAAAAGCAGAAGGAGAAATTCCAAAAGATTTTATTACACCAAGTGCAAAGAAATATAAAAAACAAGTCCAAGCATTATCGGATAAAAAATCTAAGAAGAATGATAAAAAGAATAAAAAACAATTTCTTTTAGAATCTAATTTTAGGATTGATGATATTTTACAAAGTGGAATGGTTTTGTTTAATGACCCTGCTTCTGTTTATGTAAATAAAGTGTTAGGGAATCTTCCATTTGAGAATAAAAAACTAATACGTAAAAATCCTAGAGTGTATATTCTGAATTCAAGTGCGGTAAATGCATTTGCTACTGACCAAGGAATCATCTTTGTAACATTGGGTTTACTTGCCAATTTAGAAAATGAATCACAATTAGCTTTTATTTTGGCTCATGAATTAATGCACATCAGTCATCAGCATTCTATTGACAAATTTGTAAAATCAAAGAATATTGATAAGGAGAATAGTCGAAATAAAAATATGACTGAAGTAGCTGTGGATAGAAATATGTTTAAGAAAAGTATGTATTCTCGACAGTTGGAAGAGGAAGCAGATGAAGATGGATTGGAACTATTCCTAAAGAGTAATTATGATCCGAAGGTGATATTGAATACGTTTAAAATTCTTCATTATGCTTATTTGCCTTTTGATGAAATAGCATTTGAGAAATCTTTTTTTGAAGATGAACACTTTATTTTGCCGAGTATACTTTGGTTGGATTCTTTGAATAAAATTTCTCCAATGAAAGAAGATGCTGAAGAGGAGAAAAATTCATCTCACCCTGCGAGTAGCAAACGAATGCAAAATCTTAAAGCTAAAATAGTAGATGTAGATGATAAAACTAAAAAAGCTTTTCTTTTACCTGAAAATGAATTTTTCGAAATTCAGAAAAAGGCAAGATATCAGATTCCTTTTCTAAATCTTTACGCAGAAAATTTTCCGGAAGCAATCTATACCAGTCATTTAATGTTGAAAGAATATCCTAATGATATTGAACTTAAAAAAGTGATTGGTAAGGCATTGTATATGGAAGCCAAATACCGTAATGTTGAACGTGAAAATGAGACCTTTGTTGTTACTGTAAACAGAGATGGAAGTGTAGATGATTATAATTACAGTGATGATGATGAAATAAAAATTGAAGGTGCATCTCATCAAGTTTATAATTTATTGGAGACAATTGATAAAAAAGATTTGTTGGTTTTGGCGTTAAAATATAATTGGAAAATTTACCAATCTACAAAAGATGATGTGGAAATGAAATTGGTGATGGAAGATATGTTTGCTGAGTTTGCAAGTTTTTTTAAAGACGTTGACGATTTTGCTAAGACTTCTAAATCGAAAATTGCTCCTAAAGTAAAAGAGGTAAAGAAGGAAGAAGAAAAAACAAAATTAGAAAAGATAGCTGATGAAACGGAAACTCAAAAAGATAAATATTGGCAATATGCTTTTGTCAATGAATTGAAAGTTGAGGAATTTAAAACACACTATCAAGAAGGGTTGGACGATTTAGCAAAAAGAAAAAAGAGAGAAGATTATTATGAAAGTAGCGAAGGTCGGAGAGAATTAAGTAAGGATAGAAAGAAAGAAAAGAAAAAAGGTAAAAGCCTAGGAATCAAGAAAGTAGTGGTTGTCAATCCATTTTATTTATCTGTTGATGCTAGAAGAAATAAAGGGATTCAATATATTCGAACAGAAGAGAAACAAGTATATTTTTCTGAAGCAATCAAAAAATATGCTGCTAAATCTAAAATCAAAACAGAACTTTTAGACGTTACTCAACTAGCTAAAAAGGATGTTGAAAAATTTAATGAGGTGTATGAAATCAATCATTATTTTTCTCAACAAATGAATCATGATGATTTATCTCTTACTCCTAGTTACAATCAGAATCGGGTGAATGAGATTGCAGAAAAATACGGAACTGATTATTTTTTATGGACAGGTGTGATTTCATTAAGAGAGAAAAATAATTTAAAGCCTTTGTTGGTAGGAGTTTTAGCACCTTACATTTTACCGCTTTTGATTCCAAATGCTGTGAAGCCTAAATACGATATGCTTTACTACGCTATTTTATTTGATGTAAAAACTGGTAGAAGGAGTGTTATCAAAATGGATTATTTTGACAAACGAGACAGCAAAGCTATTTTGAATACTCATATTTATGATGTTTTTCATCAGATAAATAAAGAGTAAAATATAACATAGAAACTTTACAGAAAAAGGTATCCACTCTAAATATTGAGTGGATACCTTTTTTTATGAGAAAATCTAATTATAATTATTCCTTCATCACCTTTCCACTGACTCTAATCTCATTATCCAAAATAATTTTATAAAAATAAACCCCTGTAGGTGTATTGTTATCAGAGAATTCAAAATTAGAATCTTGGAAAGATTGAGTAACAATTTTTTGACCTTGAAGATTATAGAGTTCTAAAATTCCGTTATTGAAAAAAGTGTTTTTCACACTTACTATAACTTTATCTTTAAATGGATTAGGAGACCAAACTATACGTATATCTGAATCAGTTAAAGATAGAGTAGAGGTCGTCATTATTGAGATATTTGTAATCACGGTACTATCACAACCATATTGATTAAGATACATTTCCTGTAGAATGGTATCCATTTGGTAAACGACTCCATTGTAGGTGGTACCAAGTATAAGCGTCGTATCAATGATTATCTCAATAGGTTCAATTACCGTAATTTCCGTAGAAGAAATATTTTGAAAAACGCCATAAGTAATCGTATCAGCTAGTGTCGTATTTTGAGTATAAACAATTCCTTCATAACTATCACCTTCGCATAACAATATACTTTCGGAATCTATATTGGTTGCTATTCCAATGGAATGATAAGTTGTGTTAGTTTGAATTGGGTCATTGAAATCAAAATAGATAGATGCAGAATTATAGTACTCCGTCCCAATAGATGGATTCGGTAACTGTCGAATACTGAAGGAGAGAAATCCATGAGAAGCTAACTCATTGATATTGCTATCTGGTAACATAATGTTATCAAAAGAAAATTGGAAAATATTTTCTTCCAAAAGTTCAAATCTAAAAGGATGACTTGATACTCCCAATTCCAAACTAGTGATTTCAAAATTAGAAGACATGGTATCTAACACCACAACATTGAAAGCGGTATCTGTACCTGTGTTTTGAAAACGAATCAAATATTCAATTGGTTGATCGGGTGTAATATAATTGTTAGCACCATATCCCAAAGGGAATCCTAGTTTATCATTTGGATCATAAGCACCGATAACAGACATACAAAGTCGATCAAAAGATGCGCCATAATCTTCAATCGGATGAATCAAAAAATATCCTGAAGAATAACTCCCCGTCATTAAGCATCCTTCAATCGTAACACTTGGCGTACTTTGCAAAGGAAAATTAGGGACTTGGTCTGTTTCTATTCGATAAGTGCAGGTGTCTGCTGGAAGTGTCAAAGTGAAAGACTCACCTAAACCCAATTGAAAATTACCTACGGTGATTAGATTTGCATTCTTATACAATCTATAGGTAAGTGAATCAGTCATGCTGCCTATGCCTAAATTATAAATTTCAAAAGATAAAGAATCATTATCACAGCTGCCGTCGATAAAAATATCTGCACCTGACCAATTACCTCCAGCTATCGAACAAGATACTCCCGGATGTATGGTCGCAGTAAAACAAAGGGTTTGACCTAACTCCGCATCACATGATAATGTTCCTGTAAATTGCAACGAACCTGAACCCCCGATGCCCACATCTCCTATATCGAAAATTAAATTGCCTGCTGTATTAATCGTGAATGGAAATGGAGAAGTGATATCGGTAAGCAACTCAGCAACAACAACTTCAACATAAGCATCGGGTATCTCGACACCTGTTGCATTGAACCAGTTGACGGTAAACTGATTTTCAAAACATCTTCGAAAAAAAGGTGTGCCTATTTGAACATTTAACAATTCGCAGTCGGAATCTGTATGAGCAAGAAAATCCACTTGGTATAATGAACCAGTGCTGATTGAATAAGGTTGGGCGACATCACATACGGTCCATAAATCATTAGGAGGTTCTGCTAAAAGCTCATAAGTGCCTTGATATAATCCCATTGAATAATTGCCTAATGAATCAGTGAAAGTAAATTTTGTACCAATGCCAGTAATAGAATTAGCAATTATTTTCCAACCTCCTAGAGGAATAGGATTGGCATCTAAAATGCAATCCTGATTTTCATCAAAAAAAAGCGTTCCTTCAATTGCTCCAATTCCACAGTTGTTTGTTAATTCTATTTCAGTGTTACAACCAGAAGCATTTCCACTAAGATTAACGTCAGGGTCGGAGGCAAAAGGAATTAGGTTACACAACCAAGGATAAGAACAAAAGGAAAGATCTGGATTATTAGAAATATTTATCAGATATAGCCCCGCACTTATAGGTCCTCCCATTTCCAAATTTTCTAATGCTGAAATATCTTCCAAGACGGGATTAGCATTAATAGTTAGATTAAAAATAACTAAGGCTAGATTATTGAGTCCCTCTAGGTTTAAGAGGTTGTCATTTTGGCTAATGGAAACTATTCCTACAGAGTTAGAATTTAAACTTTCTAATCCTGTTAAATTTATTAAACCATTACAATTAAAAATATCTAGTACTCCAGATGGAATGTTTTGCAGATTGTTTAACCCATTTAAATTCTGGAGGGCATCATTATGACTGATATATACAGCATATGCAATTGTAATACCTTCTAATCCTGTTAAGCTAGATAAGTTATTATTGTTGATAATGGATAAATAAATATTACTGGTTATATTGCTCAATGCAGCAATAGAAATGAGCGCATCATTGTTACGTATCTCTATTGTTAAACCAGAGGAGTTTAGATTTTGTAGTCCATTTAAATTGGTTAACAATGGATTATTGGTAATGAAAAGTCCAGATTCTATTTCTTGAATATTCATTAGACCTGACAGGTCGTTTATATCGGAAGGTATTGAACCAACTTCCGTTCCAATCTGAAGTGAATCAATTGTAGTACAATTTGGATTAGTCGCTACCCATGCATTAACTTCTGCTTGCGAAAAGAGGGTGACATTGCCACATTGTGCATGTATTGTTATAAGAGGTGAAAATAAAAATAGTGCGATAAGTTTGAGTTTCATTGTTTACAGTTTTAGCCATATTTATTAATTCATAAATTATTGTTTTCAAGTAAGAACGACAGCAGCCCATAACTTTAGTTATGGGTATATATATTGTTGGTTAAAATCGAAACCGTTCTAATGGTTTTAAAAATCGTTAAAACGATTACAGAATTTGTGAACATATTGTTATCCATAACTAAAGTTATGAGCTGCTGTCGTTTGTGCTTGAAAAATAAATTACTTCTTTTTAAATTTCAAATCCTCCGCCTTAATCTCTTTCGTCCATAGTTGTATTCCAGCACTATTATAAGTCGTGATACTCAAAGTACGTTCCTTCTTAGTTCCAGAAACTTTAAGATGTCCAAAACTATTTTCCTTTACCAAAGTACCTTTCACTTGCGTTGGATTTTCTTCTGCACCTTTACCATGAGCGCCAGCTGTCATAGGCGAAACCGTCAAATCATATAAAGGATAACCACCTTCCAAATCTAATTTCGACAACTCCGTATGATGCACATCGCCCGTCAAAAAGATAACACCATTGATTTTTAATTCTTTGATTTTTTTGATTAAAAATTCCCTTTCTTTTGGCGCACATTTAGCATGAGATTCTCCTTTTTCTAAAGGATTGATAAATTGTCCACCGACAACGACAAACTTAAAAGGTGCATAACTATTGACCAAAGCATCGAGCAACCAATCGATTTGTCGTTCCCCTAAAATTTCTGGATTTCCGATGTCTGTTCTTTTGTTAGGCGTTCGCCAATATCGATTGTCCATCATAAAGAAATCACAATCTGCCCATTGGAAATGACTAGTGACACCTTCATCAAAAATATAATTATTGCGAGGGAAAAATAACTTAAATGCTTTTTCAGTAGTCTTCTTTAACGGATAACTTCTATCAGAATTATTAGGACCAAAATCATGATCATCCCAAGTTGCATAGTGATGCATATTACCTAACATAGGTTGCAGTTCAGCTAAAGAACGAGTATGCGTATAGCGATGAAAAATTCCTGATGGACTATTAAAATCTGCTTCTCTTAGATAAAAATTGTCGCCCAACCAAACCATGAAATTAGCTTGTTGTTGAGCCATGTGTCCAAAGATTTGATGATTACTGCCATAAGGTTTGCCAGGTCTATCGTACTTCGTTTCGTTGACATAATTACAACTTCCAGTTACAAAAGAAAAGTCAGGTGCATCACCACGCCATAGCCAAATTGACTGCGACTCAAATTGCAAAGGATGCGAGAGGCTAACTTTTTCTTCATTGATAAAAAGTTCGTATGCATATTGTTGGCTAGGTTCCAATCCGTCTGCAATGACATTGGCTACGAAGGCATTTGTTTTTTGAGTAGTGACGGGTTCAGTCGTCATTTGTTCTTTCGGTGTATTGATATTCCAATAGACAAAATGAACTAAAGCAGGTTGAGTGGTTTGTGCCCAAAGAGAAACTTCTTTCATGGTAGAGTAGCCCACCATCGGGCCAGATTGAAGCATTTCGTTTTGAGCATGTAGTGTAGAATTTCCAATTAATAAAAAAAGGAAAAAGGATAGAATGGTATTTCTCATTTTATGTTTTTATTATTTCAAAATAGATTTTTAAAGGTATAAAAAAATACACTCAACCTTAAAATTGAACCACATAAGTTCACAGAAGAACACATAAGTCAATTAAATTAAAAAAAAAATATCAAGATAGTTTTAAGTTAGAGTGCTTATGTGTTCTTCTGTGAACTTATGTGGTTCAATTTTTTTACCTTTACTTTTCATTCACCATTATCGACAATTGAAAAACTTCAAAAAACATTTCTGGCAAGTAGGAAAGATTTCTCTACCGCTTACCTTAGCAACTGCATCTAGCACCTTGCTGGTTTTTATTGATAGTTTTTTTGCGACAAGAATTTCCATCGAATCTTACGAAGCTATCTTTTTGACTTTACCTATTATGGGAATAGGGACTGGGATAGGTATCGGTTTGGCAGCAGCGATTGCAGACTTAGTTTCCAAACAGAAAGATTTAGTTCAGATAAAAAGATTAATTGCCGCGAGTTTTGTTTTGGCACTTATCAGTATGCTGATATTTCTCTATATCGCATTTTTTCAAACGGATTTAATAGAACGAACGGCGGGGTTAAATCAATTAAATTCCGACTCTTTAATCATTCAAGAGTTTCGAAGTTATTGGAGTGTGATTCTTTGGACATTTCCCGTGCAGATATTGTTTTCACTGACGATACAGTTTTTGACTATTTTGGAAAAACAGAAAGTGGGGATGAATATTGTTCTCGCTATGTTGTTCCTTAATGTCGTTTTGGATTATGCTTTCACACAAATATTGCCTTGGGGAGTTGAAGGATTGGCTTATTCTACGATGGGTGTTTTTTCTGCGGGAGTATTGTTAAGTATTTTGCCCTTGAAAAGAGAACGTTATTTTAAATTCCCATATCCGAGTATTTTTAATAAAAAATTTCTAACTGCATTTTCTCAATTGACTTTTATTACACTGTTGATATTTTTCTCTGTCGTCATTTTTGTCATCATGGCAATTGTTTTAAATAAAATGGCATTAGAGATTTCCACTTCTGCTTTGGTTACTTATGCAGTGTTCCGTCAAATCATGGAAGTCATCATTATTACGACGCGTGGTTTGTCTGGTGGATTTATTATTTATTTGGGAAATGCATTGAGAGATAAAGCGACGCAAGATTACTTTCCTATCTATTGGGCGGCGACGGCTTGGATTGCTGTTACTAATTTGACTGGCGTATTTTTAATGTTAGCATTTCCAACTCGACTCACTAACTTTTTCGAAAATATCGACCTTACTTTGTATCCAGATATTGCCTTTGCGCTGATGCTTGGCGCTTTAATTCTATTTGTATTTATTTTACCAAGAATGGGACAGATTGGATTTATCAGTTTAAATAAGCCCGTTTTATTAGTGAGTAATAGTGTGGTATTTGTAGTGATTCAGTTGACAGCTGCATTTTATTGGGTTCCTATTTATGGAGTATTTGGTTTGATTTATGCCGAATTACTCGCCTGTATCTTATCTGGAGGTATCTTCTTACCCTTGTTTTTTTATCATTTGAATAAAGCTAAAAAGGCAGATTTAAAAAGTTTTTAATTTTTTTCAAAAAAAAAGTAGGTCTTTTCAATAGACGATTGTCTTTATACCAAACATCAGGAAGTTTAACGATAAATGAGAGAATAATTAAAAGGACGTTTTACCCTGATGAATATTTCATACGTATCATAGTGATTCAAGTTTTGGCAACAAGTACAGGAAGTGCCTATGGACTTCCTGTACATTTTTTTCAATAAAAATAAAATATGAAAAGAGTTCAACATTGTATTTATATAATTTATTATTCATTAAATTTTAAAATCAAATTATCATGTTGAAATCACTTTTGAAATTTTCATTTCTATTTGCATTTGTTTCTTTGACCTTACTAACTTCTTGTAACAAAGAAGATACGGGTGAATTAAATTTTGAAAATGTCTCTGAAGAAGACTTACAAGATACCCAAATATTTACTGCGGTTGCATTATTCGAATTACAAGACAATGCAAGTTCAGGCCCTCAAGGATGCTTTGAATTAGTATTTCCTATTACCGTTGAATTTCCAGATGCAACGACTGTGGAAGTCAATGATTATGATGAATTAAAAACCGAAATCCAAACGTGGAAGGATGCTAACACTACAGTTACCGAACGACCTACATTTGTATTCCCAATAGAAGTAATTTCTGAAGATGGAGAATTGACATCTGTCAATGATGCTACAGAATTAAAAGCTTTGAAGGAAAGTTGTAAGAAAGACAGAAAAGGAAAAAAATGCAACGACCCATGTTTCGATATAGTTTATCCATTAACGATTTCATTTCCAGATGGAACAACTGCCGAAGTTGCAGACAGACCAGCATTAAAAACTTCAGTTAGAGCGTGGAAAGAGGCTAACCCAGATGCAACTGAAAAACCAGAAATTGTTTTCCCAATTGAAGTAGTGATGGAGGCTGATGGAAGTACAGTGACGGTAAATGATAGAGATGAGTTGAAAGCGTTGAAGGGGAGTTGTCAAGAAGATTAAAAAGTGAGAGTTTTAATATAAATAGAAAAGCTCAGTAGTTTAGTTACTACTGAGCTTTCTTGTTTGATTGATGTTTCTTCTTTTTTTAATTCGCAGCAATATGTTGTTGCAATGCTCCAATCAACATTTCAGGCGTTTTATAACCTACTATTTTTTCAACAATTTCCATATTCTCATCCATGATGACTAGTGTTGGATAACCTCTTACGGCAAAGAAACTAGATAATTCATGTTTAGCATTTCTTCCTTTTCTACCTGCCACATGATTTGGATTTCCATAATCATTTCCTTTAAAAGAAAAAGTCTCTGGTCCTTCTGCATTAAATTTTACAGGATAAAAATTCTTACTAATTTGGTCAATAATAGTTTTGTCAACAAAAGTATTACGGTCCATCATTTTACAAGGTCCACACCAATCGGTATAAACATCAACTAGAAATTTTCTTGGTTTTGCTTTATTTAAAGCTTCCGCTTCACTGATATCAATCCATGGAATTTTATCATAACTTTTCTTTTCTTCCAAGAGCTGTTTTCCTTCATCTGTCTTAGCGACGTTAGCAGTCTTCGAAGTACAAGCAAATAAACTTAAGGCAATGAATAAAAAGAATATATTTTTCATCTTTAATTTTTTTTAATTTTAATTAATGTAAGGGTGGTGGTTGGTTATTAGTTATCAGTGATTGGTGACTAAATTAGAAGATAACTAATCACTAATCACCAAAACAAGTTACAATTTCTTTTTCAAATTTGCAGACTCCATCCATTTGGCTTCCTTCAATGCATCATAGTCCGTCAAATCAAATTTTGAAGGTACGATAGAAACATAACCATCGTCTAATGCTTTTACATCTGTTTCTTCACCCGGCTCATAATTGATAAATTCACCAGACATCCAATAATAGTTTTTACTCATTGGATCTTCTTTTTTGATAAATTTTTCTCTCCACCTTGCATTTGCCTGACGACAAACTTTCATTCCTTTGATTTCTTCCAATGGTAAATTCGGAATATTTACATTCAATAATTTTCCGCCCATCATTCCATGGTCCAAAACATTTTGAATCAACTGTTCCGCATAAACTTGAGTCGGTCCAAAATTTGCACTCCATGTAAAATCTAACAAACTAAATCCGATACTTGGAATTCCATCCAACGCACCTTCCATAGCTGCCGACATCGTTCCTGAATAAAGAATATTAACGGCTACATTTGATCCATGATTAATGCCTGATAAAACTAAGTCAGGCGTACGATTTTCTAGCACGACATACTTTCCCATTTTTACACAATCTACTGGCGTACCAGAACATTCGTAAGCTTCAATATCTCCAAATATTTTCGATTTCTTCAATCGCAATGGATCATGAATCGTGATGGCATGTCCCATTCCACTTTGTGGAGAGTCAGGAGCTACAACGACGACTTCGCCAAATTGCTGAGCTACTTCAATTAATGCTTTGATGCCTGGAGCCGTAATTCCATCATCATTAGATACTAAAATAAGAGGTTTATTCATAGTTATAAATTTTAAGTTGCAAAGGTAAGTAAACAATCTTAGTAACGATGAAAATAAGTTGGACATCTGGACGAGATTATTTTGTACTCAGTTTTTCTTTGAAAGAGGGAGTATTGTTAATACTATGACAGATTTCAAAGGAAAAATGAGGACAAAAGAAACCGTCCT
>JAVCKV010490978.1:0-11708 GCA_032274145.1 Herpochondria borealis | reverse complement strand
GCGGGCGGGGGGGGGGGGGGGGGGGATTCAAGATTCGGGATTCGGGAGGAGAATGTCGCGCTCGAGACAAATGATCGTGAACCTGAGGCAGCTCGTGGGTGCACTCGAGGGTTTTTTTCTTCATTTTTTCCGGCGGCGCTCATGTGGCGTGAGTTAATCGGTATCGTTTAGAAAAAGTCACGGAACATATGGCAAGAGATTTCTCATTTTCGTAAAGTCTCACGAGAAGTTTTCAATTTATTTCACTTAAATTTCGCTTCATTAATTTCAGATGATTTTTTTTTGTACAGTACAGTACGCTTCATCGATAACTGTATAATTTACAGAACGTATGAAAAACAAACGATCCATTTACTCCTCCGTCAAAAAAGTCAATGATACTGTACAGTACTGTATCTAAATCAACGACGGTGTACTGTATGTAACTTATCTTCCCGCCTGCGAACTGCCACGCGGTCTCCTTCAGTAATACACACGACGAATACTGTATTCCCAGCTCATATTACGTAACCTTCGTATCTCATTCTCCGTCTTGCATTCAACGTACCGCGTAATATCATTCCCTTAAAAAGGCTTTCTCGTTAACAAGTCCACACACATTTGCCTTCGGGTCCCTATGAACAAACACAGCTCAACTCAACTGCTGTGCAAGAAATTTCTTTGCGAGATGTCATGCCTAGCCTGGAAGTCCCACCTGAATTACCACTTCCAACAAGGCGGAGTCATGACACCAAGACGCACCAAGAATGTCTTAGTGAATGAATTCATCGTTCAAGATGTTCCGAACTCCCCTTAATTAAACTACATCGCACTCATATCCATTTTTGTAGACTTAGTTCCCACGAGACGTGACGACTTGACGTACATTGGTTCCTTTCCAATAGAGTCGAAGGAGCTACCGAAACGAATCTGCCCAAACCCATTTTTTTTGTACTCAAAAGCTATTATTTCTAAACAAGCTCACCACTTCATTGCTCCTTCCCCAATATCTTTCGATAGCTAGCAACGAACCTCAGAGTTCACACGAGTTGGCCCGTGATCACTCACTTGGAACCTCCAAGTTGGAAGGGCATATCTATCATCCAAGGGCCCCGGACTCAAGACTCCGCCTAGAGTTTATATCACATGTCAATTGCTACTCTCAGTTCCGTTTAATCAGAGTCATTCCCCTTTCTCCAAAATTTACTGGCAATCCCAACCTAAAAAGACAACACCATCCCTCTGCCTTACAACTTAAGTTCCATACATGTATCTTTCACGCTCTCCATACCTGCATCGATCGCTCAATCGGACTTGGGAAGAGTAGCCACGAATCTTAATGTTTCTGCAACCCACCGTTGAAGGGACCACCCCGGACCAGCAGCCATTCCCTAATCCTGCATTTCATCATGTATTTACGAACATCATCGTAGAATTGAATCGAGCATTGACACGAATAACATCCCGTCTGTATCGTCCAGTTTGTCTGTCTTTTTACAATTGTGCGGCACACATCCATTCGCAGAGCTGTTGCGAATGCCCAAATCGAATTTCAGAATCCCTACACGATGAATCATTCAACTGACAACAACGGAGTTTACCGACCTTAGTGCCTGTCACAGTAAAGTACAGAAGCCGGTCACGCATAACTAACTACCTATGAAGTCCCCCTATCGAACGTGATACTTGACACCTCAGCTCTGCTCATAAGGCGACAACTTACACGAGAAACTGCGTCTCCAGTCCACGACTTACTCATAGCACTTGATTTGGCCCGATTTACACATTTCGAAGCTGCCCCAACATATATGAATATCATTCACTCATTCCCACACTTCCTCACGTGTTGTATGCAGGAAGTACCCCGTACCATCACACAAAACACGGCCCCCGACTTAGCTCAATATTCATGAAAAAACTCGTGTTACCAATATTCTGATGATTTGTTCATGTCGTGCTCGCAAACAAATCACACAAACCCTGTGTCCAGACCTTCTCCCATGGAGTTAGCTATTTTAAGTGAAGTGCGGAATTCATCCAACCAAGACAAACGCATCCATATTCAACGAACTACGTTAAATTTTATTGTAGCTACATAACCGATTCTACCTGCCGAAGGATAAACATACTCAACCTTTTTTTACTAAAAATCGACTGCCGCGGGTTTTGATTGTGATGACTAAATATATAACAAACGTGTCTAGGTTCTAGTATGTTTGACAGACAACTACCCGGCACCTTCGTCAAACTTGTTTCGTACAGGTCTGTCGTAGACCCTATGAGCTCTTTACGAATACGTAAATTGTCCTGTGTGTGAGGTAACAGAGCTCTTCATGACTGCACCTCTTCGATGATGTTGTGATAAAGTGGTTTTACAACAAGAGCACCAGCCATCGATACGTACGATCATATTCAACGCTCTAACTTGTGTTGTGCACATATGTTGGATATAAGTAAGTAATGAACTGCATAACTTCCTTTAATTTCATCACTTGTATGTGTTTTCTTTTCTTCTACACCATGTCCAAGATGTAAGTTGGCGTAGATGCAGTATCAGAGATAAGAATTAAGAGTACATATGTATGTAATGTTACTGCAGGAAACCAAACTGTCCCGCTTCTGGTCTTCAAGTAAATCAGTTTCGAATTGCGAACAAACTCAAAGCAACGAACCTCTCCCAAGATATACAGTTAAAGATTTCTGGGTATTGCACATGTTCATACATGTCCATATTATTATTATTAGGGTAATATATCTTGGCCTACGACCATAAAACAGAACAAGGAGTAGGGGAATACAAATCACATAATTGACCTATACTAAGGATATTGCAGTGGGCTACACATTGCGTAATCCACGACGTCATTGCATGACGTTTCTGCCACATTTTGGGACTGATGCGTAACTTGAGCATTTCTATTTCTGTTCAATATTTCTCAAAGTCTTGCGTCAACTTATTCTCTCATATGTACGTACATCAATAACTTTCATTACCCTGATTAATTCTCTAAATTTTACTCTGCGCATAAGGTGGAGTTCAGGTATTCTCTTGAACATGTGTGTGCATCTACTACCCTATGATACTTTCGTCTGACCCAAATATCTTCTGTACTAAATCGAAGGGATAAATAAATAAACGGCCTGCTATTATTATCATATGTTCACCAGCAGAACATCTTCGACTGTCCCTTGGTATACAAAAGAAAAGTCAGTTTACAGTTGTTCAGACATTGTTGCTTCCAAAATAATGGAGATATGTGTGTACACAGGGATATCCCACCTTTATCTTGTTTGGAATCTTCTGATGAATAGTCACGATATCACGAAGCCGTCACGCTTGTGCAAGCCTTCTTTCAGGGAGGCAGTTCAGAGCGTCGCGAGCGAGGAAGAGTGGATGATGTTTCGCCCATTCCACAGACCTTTTATTATTTTTGAGTAAAATACTGTTCCCTACCCGTGTGTACGGCCTTTTTTATTCTCCGTCGTCTTCTGTCATTTCAGTAGGTTGGACTACGGTGGTGGGTAACTCTTTTACACTACACAATACAAGGCAGAAAAAACAAGAATTTACACAGTGAATGCTGCAAATTTACACCTTCCAAAGGTAGATCGATGTACGGCAGAGGGGGCATCATGAGCAATACGATTGTTTCATCCGTTCAGTGCAAGCAGTTCCACATACCTGCACAACTACCTGTTCTCTGCAGCTCTTATATACTCGACTGAATGCAAAGATGACCTACCGGTGATGTTCCTTTAGTATTACGTACAAACTAAAGCAGGGCCGAGGGAGGACTTCCACGGAACCATTCTCGTGGCTGCTCGTGACCATTCGGGATTGGATTTACACTATTCTACCTTATCACAAAGCAATCGGCTGAACGGAGAGCAAAATATCATTTAAATTACCTCCAAACTATGAATTATCTTTTGCACCTCTGCTTTCAAATGTCTCATAACAAATAAAAATACGAAACCCTCTTACTATTTTCAAATAATAGCAATAACGAATGCACATGAAATGAACGCAAGTATTCTCATCAAAACAGAAATCACTTCTACTTTTAAGATGCTAAAATAGAAATGTTGCAATATGAATGATTGTCAGGTCCGTACCCGCCTAGGCAGTGTGTAAATCATCGCTGGTGAACATGACGACAGATGTTTTCTCTATTTTTTGTAACATGACGGATTATTTCAACTTCTTTATGCAAAACGTTTAATACCGAGCGGTCTCCTCATTTCCCATTTTATCTAGATTTCTCAATATTCCGGTCAACCCTAGTATTGTCAAATACTATACAAAAATAATATTTTAGAACAATATTACCATTTTTGAAGAAGTGTGGGATAAAAAAGGGATTTTTAGTGACAAGATCTTTTGCATCTCGTTTTTTTTATTAAAAACGTAACTAATAAATAGAAAATGAATGGCAAAATTGAAAGGAAATATTTCTAGATCTTCCCAGTACATCAGGAAAATAAGAGGCAGTACTGGGCAGAATAAAATAATACCACAATACTTTTCTGATTTAATCAGTTGGGACACAATTTAGCTTCCTCGAAATGTGACCTTTACAGTTTTTAGTCTTAAAGCTTTATGCGGTGGATATTTCTCAAATAAATATAAAGAGAGAACGAAAATGATAAAGAAATGTTTTGAACTAAAATTGAAGCACCAGGAAAATCAATTAAATCACGTTTCTAAAAAAAATTCCATTTTAATTAAAAAACAATAAAACACACAAAAGCATATATATATAAGTATATTATAGAAGCTACTTTTCTTGACAATAATTTACTTTACATTTTTAACGATATTGGTTATCAAATGCACTCATTGAAGGATTCACACAACCAATTTTATCTTCTAATATGAACATTTACTGAATGAAAGAATTATGGAAAAACTTATTTCTTTAGACAATTTCAATGTACTTACAGATCAATATACTAAAATAAATTTGTATGCAAAGTTCTCGAATAGAAAATCATACTTATTGATTTAAAAATCAAGGGGCCTATTAGTTATTTTACTAATAATGGATCGAAGTACTGAAATGACTTCTATTAAATTTGTTTCATTTTATTGTTTCCTAGCCTAGGTGTAACAATTTGATATTGTTATACAACATTTGAAGCGTGTATGAATCCCTTTCTCATGATCTAATCCGATTTTTAATTCGTTCGTAGGAATAATGCGTCGAGGGTGGTCAGTCGTGTTGAGGTTGCGGCGCAATACTCGAACGAGAATGGAGAAATTGGGGAGCACAATTTGCAGATATCTAAATCAAGATACAGGCTTTATTAAGGCTCCAAATCCCTTTGAGGAAGCCAAAAATGAAGCGTGGATTAGTAAAAGATTGATTTGAATGGGATGAAAATGGATTAAGTTTTTAACTTATAAAATTCTCCGAGATACTGGAATCTGTTTGAATTTATCATGACTTAAACGAACACTGTAAGTATACAGTAAATGATTTTACTCACAAAAATAAAGTACTGTGAAAATCTCAGATAACAAGACAGAAAAATGACATTAATTAACGAACATGCATTATTTTATTTTTAACAAATCATTTAGGAATTTTAATTTAAAAATAACTATCAAACAAAAAATCAAGGAATTCTTGTTTAGAAAATGCGGATTTTAATATTTAAAGCACAGTAATTTATAAATTGATAACCTTTAAAAACGTAGAACAATTAGTTGAATGTATGCTTTTATTTTTTTGATTACCATAATGTATTAATCAAAAATATTTTTAATATGAAAATGCTTTTTGAACCGATTGCTGATATTTTTTTGTATTTCAGATATGTATTTTTAAGCAATTATTTATCAAAAACACTCGTGTTTTATTCTATCATTAAATGAATGTAACATGTTTTTGATAAACTTATTAGGAAAAGTTCTGTTAAAATTTTAGATAAAACGTTTCCCTCAAATTCGAAAAGAAAGTTTTGCTTCTTGTAAATTATTTATTTAACTAGCTTGTCGACAGATTAACTTTAAAACATAGCGCCCAATAAACTGTCTCAATGAGTACAAACTTCCAAGAGTTATGTAGAAAATATTTCGACCATTGCATCATATAAGTTGCCGAGAGAAATCGGTGGAATCGCAAAAGCATGATTCTATCGCGAAATGTTACAGAACGGGCGACACACACACACACAAATACTTGCAAACACAAAAACTCGGATCCGATAACGAAAGATAAAGGGATTCCTTACTTCATCATGAATTTTCTCTCTAAGTACCGAGCTGAAGCATACTTGGGAGATAAAAATGGATTTTCATATCTCTGATACCGCCAGGCACTGTTTTCAACTTGGGTTACGCATCAAAATTTCCTTTCTTTCAAAATTTAAGAGATGATACGTTGATAAAAATCAAATATCAACGACGAACGGTTTGAATCTATGATGTACATGATGCTGTTTTTTTCAAGTCGAATCTTGTTGCGAAACGATGTAGATATATGTATGGTATCGTCTTTTGGTGTTATGACCAAACTTTGATACTTCTTTTTACACATGTACAGGTCATTGTAAACAATAATAAGTTAGTCTCAGTTAGAACAGCACCGCAAATTATCGGTGCAGCAACCAGCAAGTTCATACACTTCACGGTACGAAATATAAAAAAAATATTTTGATCTCAAGTTCATCCTACCTCAACAAAAACCGAAACCATTAAGACTTATCTAAGTCCGAGTCCAAATTCAAATTCGGGTTCGAACAAAAGTCCGAGCCCGAGTCCGAACATCACATACTCAGGATGGTGCTTAACATAATCATAATGTCAACTCTTCAAATCATTCACTGAATGTGCAGTTTCAGAAACATATTTAAAATACTCATCAAAATATTTTGACACAAAAATATTGTTTGTTAGAAAAACCCGTATTGGTCAATCTATTACATATATATATATATGCAAAAACCTTTCTATAAAAAAGAATAAAAAAGAATAACATAGAATAACATAGAATAACATAGAATAACATAGAATAACATAGAATAACATAGAATAACATAGAATAACATAGAATAGCATAGAATAGCATAGAATAGCATAGAATAGCATAGAATAGCATAGAATAGCATAGAATAGCATAGAATAACATAGAATAGCATAGAATAGCATAGAATAACATAGAATAAAATAGAATAACATAAAATAGAATAGAATAGCATAGAATAGCATAGAATAGCATAGAATAGCATAGAATAGAATAGAATAGCATAGAATAGAATAGAATAGAATAAAATAGAATAACATAGAATAAAATAGAATAACATAGAATAACATTGAATAACATTAAATGAATATAGTTAACTATTATGTTTTCATTAATTTAAAAGAGTATTAATAATTATGCAATATGTTAGTTAAGTTATGTTACAACGCCTCCACCGGTGTTGACAATATAACATTACACCTAACACTTTTGGGTGTACTTCATGGCATCATTCGACTAATTTAGGTATCGACCCGTTGTCTGACACACTCTCGACTCCAGCGGATCAACGATCCAAAACGTATAATCTAAAAATCGCTGTACACAGATCGATGCAAAAGTAACCGTCGACTATCGTCAAGCCTTCCAATAATGAAATGGCTTGGTTTTGGGTACCAAAGAAGCCCTGGTGATGTTGGGAAAGAGGGGTGGTGTGCGAAGGATAATGAAATTCTGTCCATGCGATGAGACGAAAGACAATATTCTTGGTCGTTCTATAAGTTGGGTATACACCCAAACGGATAGATTAGAGGTCAGATTATTAGCGATCCAAACTTTTTACGTTTTGTGTTTTATGACTTGGGTCAGGGGTTGGAGTCGCACGTCCACTTCGACCGCACTCAAAACTTTTATTTTGTGTTTCAGGGGCCGCCGCTGTTGGAGGCTCTCATACTTGTTGATTCGTATTCTTCGAATACAGTTATCGTATTACATTCTTTTGCATCTATTTTTCTGGTCCGTTATTGGAGCGTGACTTTTTGTGCTTAGGAAGCAACTTTCATTGTAATGAAACCAGTATTTAAACATTTATGGTTACTGTATTACAGATGGATTTGTATTGATATCTTCTGATTCTTATTTTCAGGAACATTAAATTGCCTGCTTGAACCAGAGTTTGTGTAGCACTCGATGGCATAACACGACGGTACCTTCATTTCATATTACTATTAATGAAGGTCTGTAATAGAGATTTTCATATCTAGCACCGAGCTTAGAGATATTTTCTGTAATGTGATGAACCCGCACTATTTCCTACAACATAGAATCTAACCATGGAAAATCAATAATCAAACACTAAAGGACTGAAAATGAAAGGTAGACAGGCATGTAAATCGTACTATCAGTATGACTAGATTTTTTAAAATATTAAGTCTTATTATTAGCCTTATCATCAATATTGTAAAATAAATCTAGTGATGTAAAATTATTAGTTTACTTAAACCACGGTAAAAATAGAATTTTTGTCTAGTATAAAGTAAATAAATATTCATTAATGAGCAATATTTTTTATTTAATGTTATTATTCTGGTTTTAATTTTCATGTAGATGCACTTGGTTGTGTTTTTGGTGAAATATATATTTCATGTTGTAACGTATTGGTAAAAATAGCTATTGGTATGTTTTCTTGTTTTTAAAGTTTTGCTATTTCTTATTTCTATACTTGATTCATTTTTGTAAATTACTTCCGTTTTCGAGTTTTTGCCTATGTTTATTTTAACCTAAAGTCCTTAAATTATGTCTAATTTTTGTGCTTGCCAGTTAATTCCTGCGTTTTATTGGTTATAGTAATTAATGGTATTGCATGAAAATTTGATGCAGTTGAATGACATTAAAATATGTTTTAAATATGTAGGTATGGTTTCATTGTTTATTTATAATTCATTAGTTTTATATTAATTTTTTACTTTTTCTTAATTTTTGTGTATATTTTAAAATAATTATGACAGTTTTCTATACTTCTTTATTATATTAAGTCATGTATTAAATTATTTGACTACAAACTTAACTGAATGTCGTTCAAGTATTATTTCAGTGCAATTTACAATAGTATAATCCATGAATCCATGTTGCACCCGAACACTGGTGCAGTATGAGTTTATATCCCTATCATTGGGTGAATTTCTTTAGAACTTTTTAGTGTACGGTTGGAATAGCCCTATATAGGGCTAACTGAACCTAGGAACCTGGATCCGCCCTAGGTCTGGATCATTCACCACTCTTTCGCACATTGCAGAGATATGTAAGGAGGCCCTTATTCGGCCCGAAGCGGAGGCAGCACCTCTGCTTTAGTCTTTAGATAGCTACCGGTCGACCACAATTTAGTACAAGAAGGAACGAAGAAAAACCATCAAAAAAAGATGTTGTGCTACCTAACACAAGCGCACTGCCTCCCAATTCAGCCGTTTCCCCTTTTAGTATGTACACTTACAGCGCATATGTGCTGCGTGTGCGACCCACTATCCATCTTCACACAGTACCGTAATTAGTACGTACTGGTTCGGGTCTTATTTCCTTTCTTGCTCCCCCGTTTTCTGTTCTAAAGGACACACATCTTTACGACAAAGTAAAACCGGGGGAGACCACCACTCGCCTCTTTCCATCTCTCTACCTTCGACGTGACTGCACAACAATACATGCCTTTCTGGTTCTATATTCAATGGAATCACTGCAATGAATTTTTCAAACAAAACGCTCCTTCTGACAGGCTCTCTTTTTGTTCAAGTCCATAACATCTCAGCAAACAGTATATCTCGTGGTTCACACAGAAATCTAGAACTTAAAGCACAAAAAGGAACATACTGTGCTTAATCGTGCGTATCTTACCAGTCAGTGAGGCCCGTTTAAAAGGCCGTTACATTCATAACTCATTGTTTTGATCAAGATTATACCAAACTTTTACCGCAAACGACTTCAACAGTGTTAGGGACTTGTGTTTTTTACATCCGCGGTGGTATCTACACGGTTGAAAACCCCTTGTAGTTCGTATGTGTCGTTTTAACTGTTCTAAAAATTGAGTAGTTTCGGAGACATATACATCCTCTTCTTATTCGGGGAACCTATAAAATTTAAAGTTGTATGAAAAAGCACCTCTCACCCTAACATTGCTACTCTCTGGAATACATTGCACTGTGATACGTGCACGGTGAATTCATGCTTTTCTGTTACAATGTTGCCATATGTATTTTCGCTGTTCCTAGTAGAAACTTACTTTATTCTGTGATGTTCTACCATCGAACGAAAAAGGCCTGTCATGGAACCCCAAGAATTACTCAATGAGAATTGAGAATGCGGACGATGCATTGTGGAGTTCGCTCTCTCTGTAATTTCATGAAAGATTTGTCAGCAAGGACACATATGCAGCAATGCAATTTCGCAAACTCTCGTGAAGTGATGTATTTGTACCGTCCTTTTTTTGCCCGTAGCGATGAAGCTTTGCCCTGGATTTCTTCTGCACTTGAAACAGTGTGTATGAACTTGTAAATAGTCATTAGGCAGATGTTTTATAAGAAGCGACAAGGAAAACTGGGGAGAACAGCACTCGCGCGTCGAGAACCCTTGGAAAGCACCCAAAACTTCCGTTTGTTATTTAATTTTAATGCGTCAGGTGTAATGCCAATATTGAGGTGTCTTAGTACCCGGGGAAAGATGAGAAAATCAGACGAGAGCCCCACTAAGTTGCTTCTGTCACCATAGAGGATGTTGAGACTAATCTGAACGGCACATAAAGAGCAGTTGCGTCGAAATCTAAAGATGAAACAGGGAAGGCACAAACAGAGGAAAATTATAATGGTTCTCGCGCTTCTGCAGATGGAGAAGAGAAGCTCATTTACGAAGGAGGAGGAAATTTCTGATTGATCAGCCGGTGGTAGTTGTAGATAAAAAGCCGTTGGTCATCATAAAAAATGCAACAGCTAAGCATGTTTTTTTACTTCTTAATCTTAAAACATTTAGAATACATAATCTACTACTTATGCCATACTTCGGCAAAACGAAAAGGGAATTATACTCTTAGTAACTAAGCTCACAAACTTCTTTCTCGAGTTCTTCTGACCTCTTCAGCACCTCAACACCATCAAAGAAGCTTTTTGAATCAAATACAATGGCCTTATCGCCCCCAGCGATATCCAAAAGATTATTTTGGATAGCCTGCCCACTAGCAACTGCAAAAAGCTTTCCACCCGTCTTGCGGAACTCATTAGCTTTCGCAACGGACCCCAATCCGACATTGTCGTCACCGTCACCGATCACAATAATTATGTTTGCATCCCGTGGACGTCTTTTGAGCTGGGAAATGCAGAATTCAATTCCGGCTGAAAGGAAAGATTTCCCTCTCGACTTCCTCAAACTTGCAATAGTTAAGATCGCGGCATCTGTGAAATTTTGTAGCGGGATTATTTCGCTTACTGATGTTGAATATTGAGCAGCTGCAACATTAAATGTTCTATCGGGAGAAAGAAAAGCGAGCGTGTCCATTACGAAATATTTCTGATGTTCAAAATCTGAAGAGGAAACTGAACTGCTACCATCCATGGCGAAACAAATGTTGAGACTGCACGCCTTGTCCTTGCTCATCTTCACGGCGGTGATCTCTTCATCCGCAATGTGCACAAAATCTGCGGTCACATCCCTGGATTTGTGAGTTTCTGTTGCCAATTTCGTCGACAGGGACATCGGAATTGAAAGAGCAGGCATGGAAACAGA
>JAVCKV010490867.1:0-11708 GCA_032274145.1 Herpochondria borealis | reverse complement strand
TTCAATTGTGAAATTGAATTCAGATAAACGTAGACGCCATCTGGCGAGACGGCCAGATACGTCTGTAACACCGAGAAGCCATTTAAGTGCCTGGTGATCTGTACATATTTGGAAGACTGAGCCTTCCAAATATGGTCGAAGTATCTGGCACGCCCAGACGACGGCAAGACACTCTCGTTCGGTCACGGAATAATGTTTTCTGCCGAATTTAATGAACGGCTCCAATATTCGATTGGGTTTCGTGTGCCATCCTCATGCTTTTGCAGTAGGAAGACACCAACTTAATAACCGCAAGCATCGGTTTCGATACTGTAGGGTAAATTGGGACGAGGCAATGAGAATATTGGTGGTGTTATCAGTGCAACTTATTAAAAGCAATTTTTTGCTCCTGATTAAAAGGTAGCAAATTTACTGGTTGTCTCTTTTTTAAGAGTGCATTCAGCCGAGCTGCTGTGCGTGCGAAATTGGGTACAAACCTCCTGTACACATTACAGAGTCCTAGGAAGGACTTAATGTGTGTTTTAGTCTGAGGTATCTTAAAATGCCTCACAGCCTCAATGGGTTTTTGGGCGACTACCAGCTTTCCTGGCATTACAATGTGGCCTAAATAGTCCACTTGATTTTTAAAGAAATCAAATTTCTTTAACTTTAAAGAGAATCCTGCATTTTGAGACAGTGTTGAAGTTTTCCTATCTGCTTAACGTGCTCTTCAAAAATTTTAGAGAATATTTTTACGTCTTATAGATAGACGAGGCAATTTTTCCATCTAAAATTATTTAGAACAATATTCATTGTTCGTTGGAATGTCGCCGGGGCATTGCACAACCCAAACGAATTTTTTTATACTCAGAACAACCTTCGTGGCATACAAAGGCTGTTTTAGGTCTGTCCTCCTCTCGGAGGTTAATTTTCCAGTAGCCGCAGTTTGCGTCTAGTGTAGAAAAATAGACGGCCTCTCCTAGAGAGTCGAGGCACTCGTCCATTTTAGGTATTGGATGACTGTCTTTTACAGTTATTTTTATTTAACCGGCGGTAGTCGACGCAAAAGCTTTTTGTACCGTCGTATTTAGGAACGAGTAGGACTGGTTATGCCCACTCGCTCATAGAGGGTTCGATGATGCTCAACTTTAATTGACGCTGCACTTTATAGCGTTGAATCTCGCGATCCTTTCTCCCAGCCCTGTAGGGCTGACCACGAAATGGTATGGCATCAGGGTAATTGTCGACCCTGTGCTTTGCAGCTGTTACCATACATAAGTTTCCTGACCAAATTGAGTCAAAAGGCTTCAGCATGGTCCTGACCTGCTTCTGCTGTTCAGCAGTTAAATGTTTCAGGTCAACATTATCAACTGTGAAATGTTGTCCTTCAGTATGAGACTCACCGCCAGCAGCTGGTGCTGAGTGGATTTTATCTAGGACTTCCTTTGGTAAGAGAGGGTTCAAAAGAGGGCCTCTGCATATTTTTAAAATCGTACAGAGAGTCCTCTTTATTTTCGGATGTATCAATATTATTATTAAAAATAGTATTGGTACTTTTACCGTCCTCTAAAGACGTTGACCCCGTTCCACTGCCCCCTGGAGCATTGCTGCAGGTACCGTCACAGAGACGGCCTGTAAAATGAGCCATGAGACAGGGTTCTACAGTCTTTGAGGCTGTGTCGGTAGACTTGAGTTAGTTTTTCAATAAAACACGCTTACCCCTGTGTAGATTTTCTTGCTAATTTTCTCCATCATTTGAGGCGTCAGAAATATTAACTATCACGAACCCGATCATGGGTGCATCTATTGCAGTACCTATGGTCTGGTTCTTGCTTAGTATCACCTAGTGAGGTGAGAGGTTGGCTATTTTTAAGAAGAATTATTTAGCTTCTTTTACATCGGCTATGCCGTTGGCGATGCTACAGTTGTAAGTACCACAAAACTTGTCGGTAATTTCCAGGAGGAAAACCGGAAGCATTTACGGTTACTTTTACAAACGTTTCGGACAGAGTTGGTAAGCTCCGCCGTTGAGACATTCGAACATACCGAGGCTCTGGGGCAGCCTTTGGTATTGATATAGGTTCATCCGCATTACGGGTAAGTGTGCGGGATGGACCTAATTGCACCGGCAATGTAGTGTCGTCACGGAGTACGACGACGCGTCGTCGTACCCATATGTTTTCTACATGACGATCTATAAAGGTTATTCCCAATAGAACGTCAGTAGATAACTTACTAACAACTACAAACGGTTGCCGAGTGATATATCCATTTAATTCTACGTATAATTGTGTTATACCTAATACATCAAGTCGATGCTTGCAGCGGATGCTAAGTTCGCAACGGCTTGATTACTTTGAAGGTCATCTAAAACTCTTGGGATAATATGTCCTTGCGGACTATAATAGGACCTTCTCCTGTATCAAAGATACATAAATATGGAGCAAGGTTAGTAGAGGTACTGCCTATCGAGGCGTCTACCTTATAATTAAAAGGAGACAATAAACATACCGGGTCCGATAGGTAGTCCTCAAAAGTTAGCGACGGGGGAATACCGTACGGACGTAGCTCTATTGAAAACCCGAGGCTTCAATATTTGATTGAGACGCCGTAAGCGTACAGGCGTCTACAGATGGAGGGTCAGCCTCGAGTTGGCTCTCTGACTCGTGTGGAATTTTAAGGTGTCTCTTCGGCGAGAGACACCGCTGTACCCGTCCTAAGACGGTTAATTGTATTATTACTATACGGCGACCTGCAGATAGAAATAAGATAGAGACGCCAACCTGGCTTCAATTGAAGCCAGTTATTTTCTAAAATTAAATAAAAGGACTGTTCCGTTCCCCTACTTTCTGATGGAGGTCGAGGGTGAGTACAGGCGCTGCTACGATGTCCCACCTGAAAACAGGTGTAACATATTATGGTCCCAGCCGGAGGCGGGGTCGCAGGTACGTGCCATCCGGGCTGGGACTTGGCAGGAGCTCTCGCGTCTGCGTTTCTATTAGACTTTCCGTAATGGAGGACAGTTACATTGACAGATTCAGGAGCTGGTGGTGTGGAAGGGATGGAGACAGTAGAAGGGTAGGCGTACTGTGTACTGGTGCCCGTTGCTGCCTGTTATTCCGCTATCTTAGAGTCTGCCTCATCATATGAGATGGAGTGAGACGGACCTTGATACTGCGGACCTAACATATGAACAGCGCGAGACGCTGATGTCTGCCTACCTGGGCGGCCCCTGGTATGTCCTGCTATCCTAGTAGCTGGACTATTAAATAAAGTACCTGCTCGGGTCTCCCTGTAGGTATGTCCTGCATGAATTGCAGTTGAAATAGCGTCACCTATTTTTGTGAAAAGTAACGTCTCGTGCTGGCGCATAACCGATGGTTGTACGCCAGGTATTAACCCTTTTATGAAGTGGGTTATCACCGTCTTTGTATCAAATACGTTACCGCAGGCTCGGGAGCAAGCCCTGAGCCTGTCATAGTACTTTTTCTCGTCCTCGTGCGGCTGCTGTTTTACGCTGTCCCACGATTCGAGGGCTCTATTTAAAAAAAACATTTTTTTACGTAACGTTCTAAAAGGAATTGAACTACTTCTGGCCAGCAGTTTATGCCTTCGAGGGAGCTTTCACCTAAGTCTAGATGTGAGACGTATTATTTACAAGCTTCTCCTTGGAGAAGGTCGTGAAGCATTAAGAAAGCAGCTCCCTCTGCTATGTTATTAAAATTGAACTTTTTCTTAAGTTCATCTAGGTAATTTATGATGGCTAATTGTACTGTACCATTAAAATTTCGTACGGCTAGGGTCGAGGTGATTTTCCTCAAGTTCCTACCGGACTTATTGGATGATTTCTTACCCTGAGACGGGTTTGTATCTAGAAGACGGTATCGTCTATAATTCATTAGTCTCGCAAACCGAGCATCATTAGGGACGAGGACCTTAAGTCCTCGGGAGGGAGGTCCTAGTGGCGTTTGCCACTGGGAAAGCGGTCTATCGTCTGCATCGTCATCATCAGACAAGTCACTCCCTGAGGACGCGTTACTCCAGGACTCGTCCCTTCTTTTATTTTTACTAATATTCTTCTTTTTGAGGAATTAATTGTGTTCTTTAATTTATTAATTTCCGGTAATATTGCATTAAAATCGGAATTAATTATTTCTTCTTTATCCCCTTGCGCTGGCACTGAGGTGTTCTGCTCCAGTGGGGTATTATTATCTTCTGGGACCGTGGCCTCAGCAGTTTTTACAACCGGGTCCGGTGGTGGCGGACCTGGGACTGGAGTGGTGTGCCGGGCGACTGGCTGTTGAGGCACACCACTTATATGGGCCTGTCCGCGTGACACTGTCTTAGTTGGTATTACTGACTGTCTTAGGGAGATTCGAGGTACGAGTATCCCCTGTTGGATACTCGTTATGAGCTCCCTTATTTGAGCCTCGAAGTACTCACGCACCTCCCTTACGGAGTACATGAGTCCCGAAATGCGTTCGCTGACGCCTTTGTACCTATCTTAGGCCACGGATTAGCACCTGTGTAATTCTTCATTTAAACGTCTCTCGACGGTTAGTAAATTACTGTCTAGAAATTTTTCGAAAATTTCTAGTTTGCTTTCCAGTTTGAGTTCCATTTGTTGCTCAAACTGGTTAATGTTTTGTTCTATTGACGCTTCTGCGTCATCGAGCAATTTTCCCAGTACATCTCTGTTCATCTTCTCCGCAGGGAGGAGATTTTCAAAATGCACTGGTATGTAGACAGACAGGTTGGCTGGTACTATAGGCGATCTGGCTGGTTCCTGTGTGTGGAGGCGACGGCGCAAGGCTTCTGTACCACTGATTGTATTTGCCTCTGTATTTTCAGCTCCGTTGTGAACGGGCTGCAGGTGTGTATAGCCCGTTTGATATTCATCTACTGTTACCTCCCCAGCTTGGCCTGGTTAGCCAAGTTGTGTCATCATATCTCCAGACTTTTCGGGAGATTGGTGTGTCAACAGTTCGACTGGCGAATCGTTGTTATTTTTTATAACACCACTGCGACAGTGATGTGTCACGGTTCGTGTTTGCATTTCGCTCTATGATTCCTCAGAGGGAGACTGGCCAACTTGCTGCACCAAATTTTAGTGGTGTGTCGCAGTCAGTTGGTCAAGGTAATGCTGACTGCTCGGCTCGCCAGTTTAGTGGCGATTTTGAGTAGGGAAAACTCTACTAGTAGGTGGGGCTGAGAAGGGCCCAGCTCCACCTACTGTGCTAGAACTTGGGGTCGGCAGCAGAAGTGTTGCCCAACGCCAAGTTCGGTACTCCAAACTGCCCATCAACTTACTAGGAGTTGGTGGCTCTCGTCGTGGGATTTATAGCGTCCCACTATCACCCGCACTCCTGTGGTGAGACGGGAGTGAGTTTTTATCGTCGTCCATGCCGAAACGGCGCGGAGGACGAATATTTTGCCGTAGCAGGTACTACATAGTGAATAAAACAAATTATCTAAAATTCAAAGCAACCAAAAGTTGGTAGGTTCTAGGTCGGGAGACCATGCAGTAGAACGAGTCCAGCTGCTTATAAAATAAATCCTTAAACCTGGGTTTTCGGCTGTTTTGTATGAAGACTACTAGATTCTGTGTGATTACTGTCTACTGTAGTGTAAAGGTTAGGTCTGGTACCTCGAAAGCTAGTGGAACACGACAGTGGAGTCGGTAGACCAAGGTTTTATAGCCCGTAGGACAGCTCATTAGGGACGGAAGCAAAGGGCAGTAACAAAGGACAGCATCGAAGGGGCCAAGGGCAACATACACGCACAACGGGCACGAGAAAGGGGCGCGGGGATGCGGTGCGAACGACGAATGCTAAAGGGGGAGGATTGGCGCACGACGGCCTCAGAAGGACAGTTGAACACGACGTGCACAAAAGAAGGAAAAGAGTGAGAACGACGGTCTCTAAAAGGAAAACAGTTTTTTTGTGCTCACACATTTCCTCTGTACATCGATGCCCGTGTGTGTTAGAGAAACCAGTTGCCGCACGGTAACCGTTGCACGGCATGGTCGCGTACGTGCCCTCCATAGTGCAGGTGGGGAGTGTACAGTACTACTGTGTTGCAGCGCATCTATGACGTGTGCAGGTAACACACACTGCACGCAACGAGTTACATTACTACGCCTACACAGTCTTCAAAGGGTACACCCCTCTGCAGTACATGTATATATGAAATATACATGTACATGTGGTACCTATTACGCACAGTCCATGTGCAGGAACGTGTTAAGTCGCAGTACTTACCCAAAAAGCAGTCGCAGTTTTCGTAGTGAAGCTCATGAGATTCGAGGTTCCGTATGTACGGTGCTGAAGAGCTGTGTAAGTGTGTAGATCTCAAGTGGTATGCTGTAGTAGCTGTACACGTCTAAGGTTGTGTTGTTGTAAGGTGTTGGTGTTGTATAGTTGTAAGGATGTAAAGATGTGTATATTTTCTATGTGGGCTGAAGTTGTGTACTTGTGCAGCCGTGCGGGTGTGCGGGTGTGCGGGTGTGCGGGTGTGCGGGTGTGCGGGTGTGCGGGTGTGCGGTTCTGTAGATTTGCAGTTCTGCGGTTCGATAGTTCTGTAGTCCGAGCGCCTTGTAGTGCTATAGTTTTTCAGTAGTAACTCTTTTTAGTTTGGGTAGCTGTAGAGCAGTACTCGGTATTTAGAAATATGTTCACTTTACGTGAAGTTCTGTTTTTATTTAGGTGTGGAGTACAATTGTGATGCAATTGCTAGGTTGTATAGAGCCGTGCTCACGGGAGCGGGAGGCTGCAGCCGTCGGTCAACTGGAAGCAGTAGTGCATGCACGACTTGTGGTGGACCTTGTTGTTGTTCTGGCAGAACTTCTGGTAGCACGAGGTAATGAACCTGCGATGCGGGTTATGCTCGCCCAAGCACGAATGCATGCAGGTCATGTGATGCACGGCAGGGTTGTTCTCGCAGTCTTCTTCATAGCAGTGAATAAAGTTCAACCGGTCGCTGCGCGAGTTCCACCGGGCAACGGAGCGCGATTGCGTGTCGGCCGAAAGCGCGGCACGGGACCCGACGTCGCCGCCTACCACTTTGGTATCCTTCGCGAATTTGGAGTCAGTGCCAGTGGAGGCAGCGACACCGTGCGATGCCGTCGCGAGGAACGCGACACACGCGACAAGGGCGGCGATGGCAGTTGACATATTGAGACGAGTCATTGCGAGTTTGTGTGTGTGGGTAGTGTATTTGACGGGCTGTGGTGGGCAGGACGAAGAAGGCAAGAGAGGGTGTGGGGAGGGTTTGAGGCGGGCGTCGAGCTGTGGAAGTGTTGGACGGCGGTGGTAAGGCAGGAGTGAGATGCGAGGGGATGGAGGTTTGAGTAGCGCTCGATTGAGACGTCTAAATACGACATGACTGCGATCTGACTTCTATCTTTATATTGGCCGCTTGTATGGGCAGCCCATCAGGGCATACCATGGGCGGCCCGCCGTGAGGGTTTTGACTGCTTTGGTGGTGGTTTAGGTAAACAATGTTGTGGGCACAAGTGCTGACACCCTGTCTACCGTGCCGCAACGGGCGCCTGGCGCAACGGGCCGACGGTCGTCCGTGCCCTTCTTGGCACGGTTAATACCACTGCTGCTTCGATTCGTCTCGAAAACTTTGCGCGGCACGGAACTTCGAGTAGGCCAACCGCACTGACTATACCAGGAGACGGCAACGCGGAAGTAGCATCCTGGTTGAGCGTCGTGTTGCCCCTGAGCCAAATCGAACATATCGAGTCAAACAGTGTCGAAATAAATACTGTTATCAAAGCACATGGAAGTGGGGTGACCTGTTTTGATTTTTTGCAGATGTTTTGATAAATTAATAATTACAATTATATGTCCTTCGAGGATATAGTTCCATCACTTTTTAAATAAAATAGAATTGTTTTTTGCGAATTTCAGACCGGAGCAGACGCCTGTCAGTGTGAGGAAGCATATCCAACTATTCTCTGAAAACGCAGCACAGACCAACACGACGACCTCTACGGAATTTTGACGTAACAATTATAAATCCGAACGTTTAAGCAGAATACGTTAAAAACCCGTTCATGGACATGAAATATTCTAGGAAATCGATTCAAACTTGGTCAAAATCTAGAAAACAGAAATATCAATGGACACCAAATGAAAAGCATAATGGAAATAATAATGAAAATAATAATGAAAATTGAAAATGTAAAATGGATAGAAATGTAAACGCACAAATGTAAAGGTATCCGGTTTGAAGTAAAGTTAATGAAAATGGAGAGCAACTCATATTTACATTGACAGAAACTCGCTTCCGAACAGAAACATAATTATCAGCATGAAATAAAGAAGGGGGAGTGAAACGGAGGATGGATCAAGCGGCGGGGCATTTTTCGGCAAAACAGTTGAGTTCTTACATTTAATAACGATCATATTATCAGACGGAGACTTCCACGAGGAAGTACTCTTTCACTCTTCCAAAAAACATTGGACGTTTCTGTATAAACGGTGAATCCAATTGATCTGAAACCGTGGACATTTGCTTTTTGATTACGTAAATAGTGACAGATTAACGCATGAGGCAGGATGCCGACGCGCGGTAGTCA
This sequence comes from Herpochondria borealis, assembly GCA_032274145.1. Taxonomy (NCBI): domain Eukaryota; phylum Rhodophyta; class Florideophyceae; order Ceramiales; family Ceramiaceae; genus Herpochondria; species Herpochondria borealis. Next base: position 3,142 of record JAVCKV010490867.1, on the reverse strand, counting down.
GACGATCAAACTTATGCGAGACCGACCCTTTTGGGACATCATCACGAGGGGCTCATGACGTGGGGTATCCAATACAATCCCCTTTGAGCTCCATTGAACCATCTTCCAAAGTCCTATGGTCCAATGTGCCCTTAAAGTACTAATAGTAACATTAAAGGTTCATGTACGCGACATCTCGCAGCGTCAACGCAAGGGCGTTTTCATTATTTGGGCCAAAAACGGCGCATTGCCGGTGCACGAGCCAGGTGGTTCATTCTGACTCGTTCTGTAACATCGCTGCGTTGCTTAACTGCGTTGTTGTCTTCCTCATTGAATATTCGGACTCTGAACGCGCTGTTTACCTGATTTTATCTCTATCTTTTTCCTCGTCGTTGCTGTCTAGATAGGCTCCGTATTTCACATTCTGCTTCCGTACCCTTCGGAGTCGCTTACAAAATTCTGCCTTGTTTGTTCTTTGGGCCTGCTTGAGACTTTCTTTCGCTTTGATATTTTTCACCCGGAAACGCCCCACACAATTTTTTCTATCGAGCGTTGTTCCCTTATTACGTTTGGAACGACGTAGTGTTTGTTTGGTCATGAAGTCGGATGGCGGACTCGAGAGTACAACGTCAAAGGCGTCGTCTGGATGGCTCTATGTATTTCGCAGTTATGCGCATAGCACATGCTGGCACATACGCAAATAATGCTGCCGGATATTCCTCAACATAACGACGCAGGATCGCCGCCAACGAACGGTTGAATCGTTCTGCCTGTCCGATGTTCTGCGGGGTTTAATATCATCGTGAAGATGTTTTGGACCTCCAAAATCTGGCAGACCCGTTTTAAAAAGGCTGAGACGGACTGCAAACCATTATTAGATAAGAATGTTTGAGGTGGGCCATACTTGAAGACCAACTCATTGAAAAAGGCAATAGAAACGCCGGAAGCCTTCATCCGTTTGAGCGAAAAGACTTGGGTCATCTTGTATAAAATTATTGGTGATGAAGAGGATGAATAGAAAACAAGACTTTCTCCTAGGAAGAGGATCAAGGATGTTGGTGGGAACGATCTATAATGGAAAATCCGCTGGGAGCAGCTGCAATTGGCTCACTTCCTTCAACAGTTGGTTGCGATTTTTCGCACACGAAGTGCATTTAAGAACGGTCGTGATGGCATCAGCTGAAATTTAAGGCCAGTCGTAATAAGAGCGCAGTAAAAGGTTTTGAAGGCGAGTATACCCAGGGTGTCCCACCAGGTTTTGTAAATTCACCAACCGCATCACACGACGGTGTAAAGAAGCTTGCAGTAATATATTGTTAATATGGCGCTCTCTGGGGTGTAGATGAAAAAGAACGACGTCTTCGTCCTCTAGGAAGCGGGTGTTATTGCGGCCGCCCTGAGTGTTTAGCACAAACTGGCAAAACGCATTCGAGCGCTTCTCCTCGATAATTTATGAGTGTGTAAGACAATCAGGTAAAGGCTCGTACTCATAATCTTCATAAATTTCGGCATCAGATTCGAGTTACCCAGCGAGTATTGCGTCTTTTTCATCCGTAATAATGTCGCATTCGTCAGCGTCTTCGGATATAGGTTCGTGAGGCAACGGTATGAAATTGTATTCTTCCCAGAAATGTTCCCCTTACCGCTTTAGACTATCGGGCCGAATTAGTGGCTTCGCCACAGCCCCGCTGTCTTGTGCTTGTGTCTTGGGCATGTTAGAAAGGTGCTGGGTAGCGGCAGTTTGATTCTTGGGCTCGGTCGCATCCTATGTTAAGGGGATAGTATTCGACCGTGTCCGACTTGTGCTTTTGGGCGTCTGTTGGACAGGAATTTCCAGCTGTTACCTGCAAGTGATCGCATTTATCATTGCATCCAAATTCTCCATTCTGTTGCAGAACGTGGGTATATTCTCATCGACTTCGTCACATTTCGTGGTAGTGGTACTTGGGATCATGCAAAACGCGTATGGGACCTGATGCTTGAGACTGGACTGTAAATGATCGCATAGTTGAACTTCATGAGTCGTAGTCTGCAACGCATGAGCCGTCTAGTCGGGTCATTGAGAGTGAGCATTCATTTGAGGGATGCATGGTCAGTGCGGACCATGAACTCGATGCCTTCGATGTATTGGGGTAGCGTCAAGATAGCTCACACAAAAAATAGAACTCGCGCTCTGTCTCGGAATTCTTGCGCAGCTCCTTGCTCAATGCTTTCGAATAGCACCCAACCGTCACCCACTTCGTGGGCTTTTCCGGATACTTCTGCTAAAGGAGGACAACACCGATGGCGTAGCTGCTTGCATCACAACCGATCATGTAGGGGCTACCACGAACGGGGAAATATAACACATGGGTGCTCTCCAAAGCCTCCCTCAACTTTTATATTTCTTCGCGCTGCTTAAACTTCGGTTCGGGCGGGTCTTCCGAGTCGATTCCACTATTCTTCTTCATAATATCCACCAAGGGATTTAATTTCATTGCGAAGGCTTTGAAGAAGCGCCGATGAAGATTGAAATCATTAATGAATCTCTTCATCTGGGTAGGTGTCTCGGAGAACGTAGCTTCATGCAAGCCTTGATGGCCTTAGCATCTGAGTACGTACTAAATGTTCCTGGAAGTATGCAAAACCCCAAGTACTGGACCCCATCCTGTAACAAGAAGAACTTATTGTGTTCTAGACTGATGCCGGCGTCAACGAGCACGGAGAGGATGTGTTACAGGTGCTCAAGATGTTCCTCATGGTTCTGAGAGAACGCCATGATGTCTTCTATATAAAAAAGGCACGTCTTCTACCACACTCTGGAGAAAATGATGTAGAGAACACTCCGGAAGTCGGACGGAGCGTTCCGAAAACTGAAGGGCATTCATCTTTTCTTTACCCTCCTCCGCGACCGGGATCTGCCATTACCACTAGAGCGCATCAAACAACTTTAAAAAGTTTTATTTGCTAACACTGTTAATGAAATATTCCATGCGAGGCCATTTGTAAGTATCCGAAATGGTCTCAGCTTTCAATCGCCTGAAATAGACACATAATCTCTGTTTTTAGTCCTTCTTAGGTTACAACAGGATCGGACTGGATCACCCCGTCTGCGCCAGCTCAATAATTCCTGCCACCAGCTAGTTCTCCAGCCAGTATTCGATCTTTTCCCGAATGTTTCGCG
>JAVCKV010490756.1:0-11709 GCA_032274145.1 Herpochondria borealis | reverse complement strand
ACGTAGCCATGCTCGAGGTGTTGAACGACCTTGTTGCAGCTACAGCTGAATCGACCAGCACCAAGCCCACCATTTCCCACGCACCTGAATTCGACATGGACTGGACCGTAGTAGACGACCTTTCTTTCCCTCCTATCGATGATTTTCCTGATTTCAATTCCAATGAACGTCCTTACCTCCTCCCAGCGCACCGCCCATCCATGACCATGACGAGTCCGTCCTATGATGTAAATCCGACAACGATGAAGATGACCAGTATCTGCGGCATTGATGGCATTCCAATTTCGACAAAGACCTCTGCTGTGAGCGTTTCCTCAAAGATGGCTGTGGCGAAAACGAATTCTCCTGTGAAGATTCCTACCGTTGAGACGACACTCGCGAAGACTCTGGCGAAGGTTCCTGTTGTGGCAATGCATTCTCCTGCCAAGATTCCTGCGGTTGACATGACACTAGCGAAGACTCCTGCGAAGACTCCTGCAAAGATTCCTGTGGTGGCAACGAATTCTCCTGGGCAGATTCCTGCAGTGGCGACGGCGCCGATTGGAAAGCTCCCTTCGAACACTCCTATGGTCACGACGAATACTCCTGTGAAGTTACCTGTGGTCACGACGAATACTCCTGTGAAGTCACCTGTGATCACGACAACGACGTACTCGGCGAAGGAGACTCCATTATCCGCACCAATTCATCCTGCGACTATCAACGGAAGGATTCCTCGGAAGTATCACGAAGGGTTTCATGAAGTGTCCAAGGAAGTCTCCCAGAAGAATGCAAGTTCTGTGGCAATGGCTCAAACGTCGTCTCCATTGACAGGTCCATTGACGATTCCAATGAAGGCTCCTTCGGTGATTCCTGTTTCTGAACTTTCCACCGCGATGGCAGCCGCTGAAGATGCGTTTTCTAAGTTCACACATCACCTACCAACCTCTACTACCCAAACGGTTTCCTCCACAATTCGCCGGGTTCACAACACCTTCTCCTCCATCAGGCAAGGGGTATCCTTCATCGAGCGGTACAACAAAAGACAGCGTGAAGATTTAACAAGCGGTAGTCCTCCCAGCAGGCCGCCTCCCATCTCTAGTACACTCCAAGTTTCCCCAAGCACCACCCGTTTCCTTCCCCGTTGTGTTGTCACTACTGGAGAAAGGAGAGACTTGATTGCATTCCTGTCCACAGCCGATGGATGTCGTTTCCTAGAACCAGTCCTCCCAAACAATGGCCTTGTTGTTGAAGTCAACGGCAGCCCAGAATCTCAAAAGGCTGCGGCATCTCTCGCATCCGCAGGTGGACTCAGTGATGAAAGAGCGGATCTCATTGAAGAGCTTCACTTTGTATTCCACCCACGAGAGAGTACAGATATGAGGTTGCACGAGCAGGGGTACGTCCTGAAGCACGGCAAATGGGTTCACTACACCTGTGCATTCCGAGATTTCATTACCTATGCGTATGGCTTCGAACGACCAGTAAAGATTTACCTTTACGACAATCGTCTCAATCATGGGAATCATGTAATGGTTGTCATTAACAACAACCTTCGAGAGTCCTTGTCTTCCCCCCTCGACTGGGGACAGTTTGATATCATTCTTCAACGTCCGTCCCAGAATGTTGGTAGTGCCAACCGACAAACATCCAACCTGGTCCTTGATGTCGGTTTCACTGGAGGGATTTGTACGTCAAGGAACACTGGCACGCGAAATGGTGTGGCGCAGCCAGTCCTCAAACCGCGTTCCACGGATGCCAACGTGGTTCCTTTCTTCGTTGCCGCCACGGAGTTTGTTACATCACAGGACCTTCCATTTCTGGATTCCGATCAACAGGCATTTGTCGATCCCAATCATCCCGAGCGCCCTCTGAACTTCGCCGAACTCATTGATAGGGGGAACAAACTGGAACAGGGGCGTCTTCACCAGAGCAAGCAAGTCGAGTACACTGGTGCCCATGTGGATTCGGCAAATTCCGATGTGCCAAGTATGGCTCTTGTTGTGGGCATGAGCATCGTCAAGCGGGTCATGTTGGACTGTACCGCCCCTGAACTTTATGCAGGCAACCATACTGATACAGGTTTGGTTAGGTGTGGCTTCAACGGTGGTGGGCGACTGTCAATTGATAATACTTTGGTTCGGGAGGAGCGTGACCTACCAATGGTTACTCACATTGGGAATGTGTTTCATGCGACTGACTCTGCGCGAAGAACGGTCACAGAAGAACTTCTACAAGGAACGCGAGTGGAATACTTCCCTGGCATTTTCATGATCCGGAATGAGTGCAACTTCGAGACAACATCCTTCCACCAACCGTACATCTATTACGTAATGTTGATGACTGACAAGTTCAATCTGTCGTTCCCAGAGACAATTGCAGTTCAAACCGCGATGGAGTTCATCCCGAATACCTCTCTTTTCTTCGTGATGGCATGCAAATGCGCTTTGCAAACTTGGACTCCAGCCATGCAATATGACCGGCATGCTAACGGTTTCGAGTTGGGTTATGTTTTGGTGAAGTTGATGAAAGAGTTTCACCGTCTTTACACACATCAGGATTTGCGTGGCAATTCCCGGGAAACGTATCGTCGTTACGCCACTTATGTGTGTCCCAGAGTACCAACGTGGTCTGATTGGATCCGCAGATGTTGTTTCAAAACCATTCTCCTTCTCTTTACTTTCAGCTGCTACGGCAATGTCACAACGCGTAGAAGACAGAAGACAGTTTTTGCTACAGTGCTCCGTCTTTATGTTTTGCATGCCGACAACCTTGGTGTGTTGGGTGGTGGTCACTCACTGTATGTTGCATCCAAATGTGGTTTGACTTTGCCGTGGCTACACAAGTATGCTGTATTGAAAGGCGACACTAGAGTTATGAAGTACTTCGCTAATCGATTCCAGGGGAGGGCCACTTTTCGAGTGACAGAGCTGGAAAAACTCCTCGACACTATCCGCGCAAACTTCCTGCATCGCTTCTCTCTGAACATCGAAGAGGATACAATTGAGAATATCCTATGCAGTAAGTAAATTCGTGATGAGGTCAAGGTTTGTGACGGCAGACGTTTTCGTTTTCTCACACCTTCTGATATAAACAGAGATATTTCGAATTGACAGCAACCGTTCAGACGGACAGTGGTGTGACCTCTTGGAAACATCGCAGAACCTCTTTCGATTCTCTGGCGATGCGGCCTACATGTATCACAACGATCAATGGAATCAACTACCGGGCTCATCGGTAATCGAGCGATGGCCATACGGAGATGATCTTCTAACCCCACTTCAGATCTCCACCGAAATGGGACTTGGGAAGACAATGCCCACGTCGGCAAGTCTTGAGGCGCATGAACTGAACCGTCGGTTGCTTTATCCGATTGCCCGTCATATTTTCGACTTCCAGTACAGTGTTGGTTTACCGCCCAGTCGTGATGTTCTTACGACTGGTGAATATGTCATTCGCCGTCACCGACACGAACGTGGAAGAGAACGCCGCGAAGTTGGCCGCTGATAACATTTCCGGTTAAGCTCCTTTACTCCTGAGTTAGATAGGAGAAGTTTCAAAACCCATGATGTGATTTACTTTCTCCTGCCTGCGTACGGGATAATTTTACAATTTTCCTCCCTGCAACTGTTTCATGTCAGGAATGAGAAGCCATATCTTTTTGTTCAGCAACCCCTTCTCATTATTTTTCAGAGAACACGTTTATGAAAAGGAAATATACCATGGACGCTCAGCACGAGAAGGAGATGAAGGAGATGCTCAGTGAGGAGTTGGATAAGGCATGCAAGTCGTTAGACAGTTTAGCTGCCTTCCTCAACAAGGGACGTATGTCGTTGTGGCATAAAACCATCGTCCCCGTCATCGGGGGGTGTGGAGGGGTCCTCGTCGTTGATACAGGTTTAAGGATTAACAAACCAGGTGAGGAGAAGAATGAGAATGTTCAGTTGGATCGCTATCGGTGGACAAAGGCAAAATCCAACAAAGAAACGGTACATGTCCGCACTGCCAATCAGGAGGGCAAAACGAAATTCATGGAACAACTCAAAGGCACAACGCTACCAAAAGACGGAGAAGAGGCAAACATCCGCAAGATCATTGTGGAGCAAGTTCTTTCATGGCGCAAAACCTTCATGAAGGCACCGGTGGACCTTTCACAACCCACACTGATGGAGGCATTTTCTGGAGTTGACTGCAGCATCATCACTCCAAGTACCCTCACCGTTGAGTTTCTCGAGGAGAAATGGGGAACTGATTTCCTAGCCAGGATTGTGGATGTATCCATTGACACAGAAGGAGGAATCGAACCCGGTTTGATCAGTTTATCTTTGAAGCTGCAACAACGGGAAACATGTGAATCGATTTATGTTTCCCTCTCTATCATGACCCTTACCGCTGCTTCTGTGCTAATGGTATCCGAGAAACTCCTCAATATTTTCGGAAAGGAGCTTCCACTGTACTCGTGGGGTGGAGATGAACACACATTATTCTCCGGACTTCGAATCACGGACATTCAGACCAAAAAGGATGGGTTGGCGCAAAGCTTGGTTGCAGAGTTCAATCGTTTATGTGGTGAAAATCAGCAACGCGTTTTTAGAAAGGATTTTCAAACCAGGATGAACTACTTTGACGACTGGAATGCAAGTAAAACCTTCCGTGAGGCATCTGTTAGGATCCATGGTACCCCCAACGCCGAAGCATTTTACCTTGCCATTCTGTCTGAAAACAACTCCATCGTTGGTTTGTGTGTGGCTGACACTATGGCCATTCTACATCTGAAGGATATACTTCAGATAGATGTTAATGTTGCCAAACGACCCCGTCAAGAGTAAACACTTTCATATTGATTCCTACTTCCATCTTTCTGAGCCAAACTACCCCGTCAGGAGTAAACACTTTCATATTGATTCCTACTTCCATCTTTCCATATTCCTACTTCCATCTTTCCGTATCAAACGACCCCGTCAAGAGTAAACACTTTTTCATATTGATTCTTACTTCCATCTTTCCGTATCAAACGACCCCGTCAAGAGCAACCACTTTTTCATATTGATTCCTCCTTCTATCTTTCCGTATCAAACGACCCCGTCAAGAGATAAACACTTTCATATCGATTCCTCCTTCCATCTTTCCGTATCAAACGACCCCGTCAAGAGATAAACACTTTCATATCGATTCCTATTATGCATATGTATCATTTTCTATTAACGCCCTATTCGTTACTACTCGGGCTCATTTGGATTGCTTTCCCCTCGTAATCTATCCAGAGTTGCGTTGTGCTGGCAGTTACCACCGCATCCACATCCAGAATTGCAACGGTGACCACGTTTGGAACACTTACAGTTCCTGGTACAAAATGGTCTCACTTTGCATCTGCATTTTGACTGGCCATACGTCAATGCACCTATCTCCTCCTTGTGTGCTTCACGAATACTGGTGCGGTTAAGGGCACTGGCATTGAAAGTTCCCGCTGCGGCATCTTCCGCATGTTTCGTCAACACTCGGCAGACAACGGCCTCTTTGTGCCGTATTACATACTTGTCGTGCGCCAACCAAAGTCCATCCGGTTGAGCCTTGCTTACAATAATTCCACCTTCTGTCACAGCTTTTATACCTTTCGTGTTCTTGTTCACTTGAAACACCACCCCAACAACCCCACGATTGGATGACTGGGCTCGGTCAAAAATATCCACTTTCAACGAAACCACATCACCAGGAACTGGGCATTTGTCTCCCAGCCACATTTTCCTCATTTTTCTCGCCTGCTTGGACTGACGCTCACGGCAATTCTTTTTATCCAGTATTCGCATCGATACCTGACCTTCCGCGTAGGCAGCTCGAAGTTCAGGGCTGGTGGAGTTTTCTTGGGAGTCTTCTGTTCCCGCATCGGAAATCTCATGATCGCCAAGATCGAGGAGTTTCCGAAGACGTCTGCGTTTATTGACAAAGTCGTCTTGTTTCTTGTTTTCTGGATCAGTTAAAGATTCACCCTCAGATTCCGTCGCTTCAAGGTCGATTGGATTGCTGACACGCTTCCTTTTCTGCTGGCTCCTCTTGTAGAGCTCCTCAATCAACTTATCGCTGTCATCTGATTCTCCGTGTTTCTCTTCGTCAGTGGGGTAGTCCTCTTTGGTGGTGTGGTGGGGTGTTGTGACAGACGCAAGTTCTTGCGGAGAGGATTCTTCTACCAATCGAGAGGTGGATGCGTTCTCTGCAAAATTGCTCGGGGAGTTATCTTCGTCCGATGGGTGTGACGTGGGGGTAGACTTTCGCGAAGAGTGTACTTCTCCACGCGTCGTGCGGATGCCATGTCCGAGAGTCTCGGCAAGTGTCACTGATGTGGGCCTGTTACCATGACGACGACGCTTCTTTGTTGAGGTCCTATCCTGGATGGTAGAGGAAGCAGCTGTAGCAACTGGCAGTTGTTGTGTGATTCTGGAAGTCGATCTACGACCGCGACGACCTGAAGAAAGCCCGCTAGGTGGTGGGATGTAATCCTCGTCAATTCCATCATAAAAAAGAAGGGAGGGTAACCCTGGGTTAAGGGCGGCCTTGTTTGTGACAAAAGAGGAGGGTCGCTCGAGATCTTTTGTCAGTTCACTGGGTAGCTCTTCCCGACACAACGGGCAACGGGTATTCCCACTGCTATACACGCTGTGCATTATGCATTGAAGGTGGTAGGAATGCCGGCAGGATGTCACGTATGCTTCCTCTTCCTGTAGGTGATCCTGACAAATTGGGCAGGTGTTGGAGCCGGCATTGTCAGTACCGGGAGCTTTAGCAGCAAAGGCAGCAACAGCGGAGGTGGGAGGACAGAGTAGTTGGAGTGATTTTTCGTGCTTCTTGAAAAGCTGAGAATAGTGGGTAACAGCAAGAGATCGGAAGTTGGCAGGTTGGATTCCCTCAACGGAAAAGTCTTGATTCAGAAGACTCCGGGTAACAAGACAGGCGATTGGTCCACAGTCGTAGTAATTATCTTGTTTGATGATGACCTCCTGGGACACTTGCCACTCGCGTGGTTCTGGGCAACAAGGATGGAACCGTTGTTCCTTCGTGAGGAATAATAGGACATCCTTCGACTTGGCCGCGAGTGCAACCAGGCGGCAACGCTTAAGGACATTCATGATATGCGGTTTCCATTGTGATGAGGGTCCTGAAAGGCCATCGTAGATATGGATGCGCCGCCTGGGAACATCAAATGAGAGAACAGCAAAATGTTGGCTGTTCTTATTGGCAACCGTTACAACTTGTTTGCATTGGTCTTTTAGAGAACGGGTCATTCCCCTTTCGATTCTTTCCTTCGGATGGTACAGGCTGACGAACAATTTCTCGGAAGAATGGATATCATGAGCCAAAAGTTGGCAGTACGTGTTGATGAAGTCAGTTTCCCACCATCTTAGAGAGTTTTGGTTCGTTTGGAGGTATGAGTCATCAAAGAGAGAAAGCGTAGTTGTGGCGTGTGGAAAGACACAGTCGCCACATGACAAGGTGGGAAAGACACAATTGCAGAGTGACTTGTCGAGGAGCTCTCTTTTCTGTTTGCAATTCTTGAAGGCATCAGATAGCCGTAGCTGACACAACTGCTTCTTGCCTGTCCTCTGAGCTTTCTTGGGTGGCTTTAGTCCTGACACTTCCTTCGAGTTCATTACAGCAAGTTCTTCAGGGGACATCTTGGTATCTGCCTGTACGGAACAGGAGGGCTGTACTTTAGGGCAGGGAGTTGAGTGTGTGTTGTCCTTCTGGGAAATGACTTTATCCTTCTTGGGTGAAGGGGGCGACTCTGGGACCACGTTTGGCTCTTCTCCCCCTTGAGGACGGTCAGCAGATTCGCCAACTTCTTCGCATGGTTCGCGGGACAGGCCACCTGGTTCAGGGCTTGCAGCCACTGATGTTGCTGCGTTGTATTGTGTGAGAAAATACATTCCTTTCTCGTTACAGCTGAGAGAGTCACTTACAATTCACTTCATCTTCAAACTGGGTTTCAAGAGAAACACGACCCAGGTCCGTAGACACCGAACCAGCATGGTTTTGAACAACTTCATCAATGGTGTCTTGGTCTATCTCTTGCAGCATCAGCATTTTTTGAGTATACTCTGAACCCTCTTTCGTGCATCTTTCTTTGATACAATCATGATCAATCATATCAGCTTTTGTGGTGCGTTCGTAATCCACATTTACATAGTTCATACCAAACAAGAGTTTGTATGATGGTGTTTCCCCACGGTTTGCCGATGCGTTCAGACCAGAGAGGACACGCGGGTATTCTGTTAGCCAAGAGGCATGCTTAACTCCAGCCTTGCGGTTGTCTTGGACTGCCGAGCCAATGGAGCCCTTGATAGACTTGTTACCCCTCTCCACGGACCCCTGGTCGCGTGGGGTGCGGGGCCGGCCAGTTAGGGTGCGGCTGTTGGGTGCGATGACATTGAGAAGTTCCGTCACTTGATTAGCCACAAACTCACCTCCGTTGTCGGTGTGCTGGATTAGTGGAAATCCAATGATGGAGTACAGCTTGTAGAGAGCGCGGGCCACACCAGCAGGACTCTTGGACACCAACTCGTGACCAGCCATGAACTTCGTGAAATGATCCTTTACAACCAGGAGGTACTTGTACTCAGTCTCTGTCTCGTCGCCAGGCCAGATTTGGGGGTCTTCGGAGTAGTCAATCAAATCAAGTTGAAACCGGTCACGGTAACTCAAAGACTCGATGGGTTTGAGGGCACCCTTTGCAGGCACAATCCTGGGGTTGTCGCCTAGACAGATAGGGCAGACTGCACAGTAATAGAGGGTGAGTATCCTTGGGATGTTGGAATACATACTGGATAAATACTGCCAGACACGGTCACCCTTCAGGTGACACAGTCCATCAATATGAGCTTCCTTAATGATGTCAAACATGTTCTCTGCGTGGGCAACTTGGCGTTTCTGTCCATCCTTCTCGAGGCGGTACAGAATGTGGTTTCCAAAAGGATTGGTGTCCACGCTGAAGAGTTTGTTCCACTTGTACCCCTTGCGGTTCTGTCGACGGAACTCTTTCCTGTCGAAATACACACCGTCCACAACACCACTGGGCTGATTCCATTTGAGGACTAAGTCGACACGCTCTTGCCATTGGGCACGTGAGATGATCGAGGATGACGGTGCAGCTGACAGCTCTTCAATCTTCTTCTGGACCTTCGGGAGGAAACTGTCTTCAAGATAAACCATCCTAAGCCTCTTTGATGCATCAGGGCTGTTAATGGAGGTATCACCAAAGTTGTCTATACACTTGACACCAGGTGGCAGAGGCTTGGAAAGGCTCATGTTGGGTTCGTTCGTAGGTAAAAAAGGACTGAAAATGTGAGGATCTGCAACGGGGAATCACGAACAATAAACGAAATTTTCGAAAGTGTCACCCAACGACAATGACATTCCGTTGAGTCTAAACATTGGAATCTATATGACTGCATATTCTCGAGACTGCAAAGGCCGGGAAAGCCGTTTCTTTCTTGGAGAATTAATATATAGTTCTGGAGAATTATATAGTTTCCAAACGGGGAATGAGAGTCGAGCTCCCATTCTCGAGAAACACTTTTTCTCTAGAATTCCTCATTCCCATTCTCGAGAATTTTTCATTCTCGGGAATGGGGGTAACACATACAGTGATCGAACCAAGAACATACTTGATCGAACAGTGGTTCGTGCTTTCGATCGTCGGGGAAGACAACAGACAACACCATGAGGAGATAATAAACACCCGTTGTTTTTGAAGCCCAACAATACAACAATGCAACAAGGCACCACTACTACTTCCACTGCCCCGGCAGCGAAAGCGAAAGCGAAAGCAAGCCAACCGGCGATGCGATTGCGCTGTGCCAAAGTTTCACCTCCGAGCAAAAACCAAAACCAAAACGGCACGGATGGCGATGGCGGCACCAAGAAGCTTACATTAACGTCGCTGGAGCTGGTCAACCGCGTATTCGGAGGGAAACTCTTGCCTAAGCGTAGGCCTCCGATCGCTGGCCTGAGCATCTGTGCGGTGGCTAAGAAGAAGTTGTTGAAAGGGAGATCACCTCCGGTGGGATCGACACCAAGGGAGTGTCTTTTGTTTTGTGGAGTCGTGGAGATTGAAGCCACCAAGCCTCTCTTTCAGTACGCGGATCGTAAAAAGGGGCCTTTGCCTGGTCTTTCTGTTATCAATGTTGCCATGAAAATGGTGAGTCGTTTGGCCGTCTCTCGTAATGATCATCCACCCACGCATTCCTACGCGCTAGAGAATTTGACATCAGAACGCCCGGAAATTACTATTGGAGGGGAAGTCAGCGCCCGCTACTTTCCCGGACTCGGAATGGATCAAGGTCAGGAAGATGACGGTACTGGTACTGGTAGCTACCGTCTAAATGAAGAAGAGAGAGTTCGCCAGGTGGATGTAATCCAGGCCTGGTTTGGTGCTGTGCCTGATGGCCACATGAGGTTCTTCCATGGGACAAACTCCGATGCCGCAGAAAGTATTGTCGAAGAAGGAGTCCTGGAGTCTGAATTCGAGCACGGAACTGATTTTGGCCCGGGCTTTTATTGCTCGAAAAGCTTCCTCAATGCTTGGGAATATGGAGAAAACACCATTTTCTCTGATGAAGAAGGGCAAAAAGGCGGCATTATCGCATTCGACGTACCTACGCAGACGTACGAACATTTGGAGGAGTCCGCACTCGATGGAGACGCATGGAAGAGCTTTGTTAGAGAATGTAGAAGCAAGCGCCGCAATCCAACGTCAAGCGCCAAGGTGCTTGTAGGACGCCTGTCCGATCCTTCAAAAGGATATATCGACCCACAACCTTCAGGCGACGACTTGCAGTATGTCTTCCTTAAAGACTGTGGGAACATGCTCCTCGAGGATCAAACAAAGGTCAAGGTAGCCATTTTCGATGTCTCTAGGAGGCGAACAAAGTTGTCAGAAGACAACCAAACATTAAATGCGCAAGCTGAGGTGTTACAGGTTGGTGCAAGAATGTGACCTAGTTGTATCTTTATGAAGGCGTGTGCTTCCAAGAAGGCGCTGCTCTTTCCAGAACTTGCATCTGGGGTCACAACAGCTGGTTGTGGTTCATCTTCTTGTTCAAGTCTGTCACGCCTAGCAAGTGCTGGCAAATTGTTGTCTGGCACATTTGAGCTATCAACATCTCAAGTCTACATACTAAGTGATGGTCGGGGTACAACGTCAGACACGGATCATAGCCTCATGGCACAGCAAATCAAAGATTAGAAAGAGTGGTAAGCTAACACATCTAGACTTCTAATAGAAGAGCTCTCATTTTTCAAACCTGTGACTAGCCACCATGTGCAATGGAATCATAATGTGCCAACAGTTACAACACTAGAGGTGCTCTGGTTTGCATCAAAGTTGCCAACATTCTGAGCTTTTTGGGGTATGCAGATTTCGTGATTGGCGCCTGAACTACGTGTAGTTGTTGGCATGTTTTGGGTTCCAGCTTTTACTATGCGCTGGTCCAGACTCATACTCGATGCATGCGTGTTCGCAAAACTGTTCGAATAGTGACGTCATATGACGTCTGTGAGGGCAATTCTCTGTTTTGTCGTTGGCGAGGAACAGACGCGGTTGACACGCTCCGTTGTGTCGGCAGCAAGTTTTTCTCAAGATCTGTTTTCTGCTCTGTACAACTACGTAAAATTGAAAAGTATAAGAAAGTACAGGTTCTGAGCTTCGGGGGCAATAGCCAGGTATAAGAAAAGCTTGTA
>JAVCKV010490645.1:0-11710 GCA_032274145.1 Herpochondria borealis | reverse complement strand
TTTGTCTCCGTCCCAGAGCATCTAGTAAGTGTGCTCTGGTGACTCCAGTCTTTACCTTATGAGCCCGTCGAGATCCTATATCACCCTTTTCGACCGTCGTCCGCCTCCTTGCTCCCTTATTAGAGACCGTCGTTCGCCTCTTTTCTCCCTTATTAGAGACCGTCGTTTTCATCCGCCCCTTTTTTGCGACCTTCGTTCTCCTTCGTCCACTATTTGAGCCTATCGTCCTCCACCCCCCCCCCCCCCCCCCCTGTTACCTTCGTTCGCCTCCAAGTCTCGCGTACCTTATAAGAGCCCGTCGTGTACGCCTTTGACCTCTGTCCCACCTCTACCGCCCCTTCGCTACCGTCCCGTCCGAGCTGACCCACAGTACTTGCATCCTGGCTTACCTACTCCTCAGTCGTCTAAAATTTTCTTTCGAGCTGTTATTTCTATCCACTACAATACTGTGGAGGATATCACTATAGACTCAAACTTCCAAAACCCAGATTTTACGATTTCTTTTTATACGTAGCTGAACTTGTTCTACTGCATTCCACGTGCACGAGACCTTTGGGGGGGGGGGGGGTTCGTCAGCCCTATTTGGTCGCTTTTTATCGAGGCAACGCTGTCATTTTCCTTTGTAACGAATCTCTCACGAAATGAACAGATGTCGACGTGCGGGTTTTTCTCTTCAGTATTGCTGTGCTTCGTCAACATATTGAATAGGGTATGAAAATCAACAATAATCCCTAACTTTACATATGCTTGAACTATCTGCTGAATAATGCTCTTGGCTGGAAATGCAGTTTTGAAACCATTGAAAAGAGCGTGCACTGAGGTCGGTCAGCTTGGCTGGCTGATAAAAATCGATTGTGTTCTCTTCTCCTAGACACATCCATGAAATTCACCGAAATATTCTTCATTAATACCACCTGTGGCTTGAATTTTGAGCCTTATTGACGATGGATGCGTCCTCATCTTTCAGTTATTCCTCCGATCAAAACCCAAATGCGTCATCCACCTGAAAAAGTCACTTTATCGAGTACATTGTCCTCGTGACGATACAGAACGCATTTGTCTGCAAGTGTTGCTTTCATTTAAAGTTCATGGACATGGTGATTCTTGTATATCACAAACCAGTGCAAACATCATTCAGGTATCCATTACAGTGGATTCAGAGCTTGAAGTACAAGATAAATTTTCAACTTCATTTCAACAGTCGGTTTCACGAATTGATTTTCAGTCGAGAGGTTGACGCCTTGTGTTCTTTGTTTTATGCAGCTAGGCATATCGAGGTTTGATGAGCAATTTCGCTTGCAGTTGGAGCTTTTGTCAATATGGCATATGCTTCAGTGTCTCTATAGTTTTGAGCAACTAGCCTAGACTTGCGAATTTACCCCCCATGGACTGTCTCGAATAAATCAACAAAAATTGTGCCTTAGATTCGTGCTCCTTGAAGAACAGCATCATACCGATTAAAACTTCGAAATGTTCCCCGATCCCGTAGACATTGCATCTCTTTCTTTCGAGAATCTGTGAGCGTCGGTGTTTCTTCAGATTCTGCGGGCCATTAATCTGTAGAGACGCATAGTATTGCCATTTCATCATTACCGCTATCGGAGTCGTGTATACCATCCTTCACTATTTCTCCTTTCTCGGATGGGGTTCCCAAGTCTCCAGACATCACAGACTTCCGAACAGGTTTCAAACAGTTGATCGAAATATTTTTCTTCCGTACAACAGCTGAACCACAAATGTTTCTCCCTCGATGTGAATGAATCGGAAAGGTCCGTCCCAGGTCTTCAAATTCTCTCTGTATATTTACACTGTCGCTCCAGCTGCCAGGTTATGCAATGCGTCACAGGCTTCTTTTCATACAGGGGAAGTACATTGAAAAAGACCGAATGAAACGCGTCTCGAACTCTGCTCCATTTTTAATGCTTTAACAGCATCATCGATGTCACCGGCTTTGTTTATTTGACTCTCCGCTGGCACGGTTCGGGCTGTTCGGGTAATTGTACCAACAACCAGTAAGGTATTAAATAATATTTCTGGACCCATAGTGTCATTATCAGCCTTAAAAGAGATCTAGAGACCATATACATCGGCTTCTGTTCTCGATAGACTCTCACTTATTTTCATATAGGCAGATCGGAGCGGATGATGGTATCGTTCAACATGGCTAATAGTGTTGGTGATTAAACAAGGGCCTCGGTTACCTCAATTTATTCCAATGCAGCGCTTCCTTTAATATCCCTAACCACGAAGTTTGACCCTTGGTCGAAGTGCAGAAATCCGGAGGTCCAAGGTAGAGCCTGTTCCTGCATCGAAGGAGCGTTTTCCACACTTCTTGTGATGATTGGTTCTTCATAAAAGAAGCCGAGTTGAAGTGCGTTGCTTAATCTACCGCATGGAGTACCGGCCAAAAACGTACATACCATCGATATCGACTGTTTGATTGAAGCGCAGGTCATCTTTACCGATCGTTAACTTAAATCGCTTCGGCCGAGCACAATAATTTGCACAAATTCTGCGTTGTTCAGATATTTCTGCGATTTTCTGCTTCACTTCACGCTTCATCTCGTCTGTGCGGTCCCAGGCGGAGCTGGTTTTTGAGTACAGTAGCAGATGTATTTCCCGAAGACCGGTGAAGCTTCCGTAACTCAGTCTCTATGTAAAGGGAGAAAGAGATCTCATTGGGCTTCAAATTATACATGAGGAATTAGTTCTCAAGTCGAATCTGGTGCGTAAGTTTCTTAAACTTCACCGTAAGATCTTCTATGTAGATATCTAGATTGTTTATGTAACATGTATTTCATGCTCAGTAACGTAGAAAAGATATCTGAGATAATCCATAACTTCACATCGATGACGAGTTTCAATTCAGGAATCGGACTGGTGATTAGGTGGATCCTAGAGCCTTATGTTGTCCACCGATGCCTCTTAAAGCTCGAAAATCTGTGCGATCTATGTTCGCAGGGACTTGGAACTCGGTACAGTACGCACGGTACTGGTAAAGTGAAATTACTGATGATAGGTTAGCGCACGTTTCAATTTGAAGCCCTCGAAATTGTTTTCTCTCCGCTGAAGAGTTAATTTTCCATGTGGCTGGCGCCTCTGAGTTTTTCGTCTCCAGTGAAACGGCCATGAAGGAAGGAGTTGTTGGAAATATATACTGCGTGCCCTTTTTGAGGTCAAAATCATCATGGGCCACATAGCTGGCATCCTCGGGGGGATTGATATCATCCACGTCTTCAGAACCCTCGAAAATTGTACTCCCTTTTGAGTGATCTGTTTCCGAGACAGTGAGAGCATCTTTGTGAAAGACAAGGTCGGAAGCGGTTATCGCGGCTGAGGGGTGCTTCTTCTTGAGTCGTTCGATTGCAATGCGAACTTCTTCAGATGAAAGCATCGTCCGTTCTTTTCGTTCCTTTCCTCAAAAATATTCTTTCACGCCCTTTAGCCAGTTTTGTGAGATTCGAATCGTTTTGAACAGCCTGGGTCTCGTGTGGTACGTCTGTCTCCGAGCTTCTCCACGATATCAATTTCCCGGGCTGTAGAACGCATTTTAGTCTCCAAGGAATGCCCTCTCAGCTGTTTTTTAGCCTGAGAGGAAGGTTTAGATACGGTTGGCCGCCTCTTGTGCATCTCGGGTAATGCTCTCTCGCAGAAACTGTTGAAATTTCCGCAAGGTAGTTGCAATGATCGACTGTTCACCTAGGAATTCTTCGCGTCTTTAATTTTTTCGAAGCTTTGTCTTAATGGCAAATAGAGTATCAGTTAAAAACCGCGACACTGCAATTTAACTCTTGTCTGGTTTCTGCCTTAGCACAGTGCTGAAGCTTATGGCCTGCTACTCCTTCAGACTTTTTCCTCCCTGTTCCTCGCTGAAATTTTTTCATCAGCGTGTCCAACTCGTTCTACAAAGTTAATTCTGGATTTAAAACGCTACAGTGATCTTTTAGAGCCTTGTTCTTGAGCATAAAAAGGATATTTTCTGTCCTATTTGAGTCCGATTGACAGAACATTCATTTCTATTTCTCAAACACACTGAGAATTTCGCTGAGCTCTTTTTTCCAAGCACCACTGAACTTTTTTTGTCCGCGATACTGCTGGAGTATTCGGCTGATATCAGAGTTATTATCGCTCTGTAACCTCTTCTTATCCTTTTTATACACTTCATCGGCAGTTTTTTTAATCTGCTTCAGCAGAGTATGAACGGATTCATCAGCTAATCCTGAACTTTTGAGTTAACCAAGAGGAGCCGATTTGCCCTGAACTTCTACTTATCCAGGTTGGGTCCTTTCATTTCCAGCATTCTGACTTTTGTCCATTGGGCAGGGTGGATGGGATTTTAGGGTCATCTTGTCTCTCTTATGTGTCAATAGAATCTTCATTGAAAAGTAGTCCACATTCAGGCACTCGATAAGGGCTTTCTGGCGAAGAAACTCACCACATTTGCTCAACGGAACATCAGGTATTGAGAGAAGCAGGCCGCAATTTGAAAGTTGCGTATTGGTCATATTCTTGATAGTCGAAGCACGGAACGACATTAAAATATCTTCCCAAAGCTTTTGGCCGAGACTGGAGGATTTCTCGAATTACTGCTTTATTTCTATACATTATGTAGCAACTTAAGAGTCGTACAGGACATGAGCAATGTCCATTGCATCGTCATCCGGAAATTTTGGGTCTTCGTAATCCATCGGTTGGGCTTCATGTTCCCCTCTTGATAGGAATTCATGTGACTCAGGCAGTGGGCGGTTCTGGTAGGGGTCATTGTAGTAGAATGAGTTTAATTCATTTCTCAATTAATAGTATATGGGTACAATATATATGGCACATTACCACCACATATATGTACCATATAGTGTACGCCAAAGTAGTCCTGAGACACGTGTAAGTTATGCAGCTTTCTATATAATCTGCGCTCCGTCAAACAACACGAGCGCACATAAAATGAGAACTTACCTCCCTATCTTCGTTCCGCGAGCTGAAGCTCCGTGCGTCCGTTGAACCTCCTTTTATCCCGTCCCAGAGCATTAAGTAAGTGTGCTCTGGTGACTCCCGAGTTACACTTTCAGAGACCGTCGTTATCCACCCGTTCCCCTTTACAGACCGTCTCTCGCGCCCAGTCTCAGTGTCCCTTTCTCGCGCCCGTCGTGCGCATCCCTTGCCCTCTGCCCCTTTGCTACCGCCCTTTCCTACTGCACTTTGCTACCGCACTTTTATACCGTCCCGACCGAGCTGTCCCACAGGCTTCATAACCCAGGTTCACCGACCCCTCAGTCGTTTTCTACTAGCTTCTGAGGTCTCAAAACCTATCCTCTACACTACAAAAGTTCGCTAAAATTCGATACAGTACCACTGCGTTACTGGTATCCAACGATAAGAAACAATGCAGGCATGCGTTCATTGACACAACACGCTCTATCTGGCATGTAGGAAAACGAGGTGTTGTCTGAATGGGAGAATTGTACCGTTACTAGCGTTTTGAAATAAATTTAACTTTCAGATCAATATATCTATATTTCGCTTCATATGTTTGCCCGATGGTTGGCACTGAAGCCGAGCACATACCGGTCCAGCTCAAGTCATTCTACGACTTTGCGCCTACCGGAGCTCGTCACATTCTGCTACAACCGGGATCTTGGTGTCTAACTCAATGGCTTCAAGGTAGTATAAGGTTTTCTCAATGCTTGTGAAGTCATTCAAAAAGTTGTTCACGTACCTTCCGACCGCCTCATCTCTGCTCACGCTTCCGACCACCTCATCTCTGCTCACGCTTCCAACGCAACAAACGCTATCTCACGACCCAAAAGGACGTATCATGTCATCGCAAAGACCTTCGGAGAGTTCTGGCAGCGCACCTCAATTGCACATACCAGATGATCACCCCGGACCGCTCCCAGAAGGCTCCCGCCTGGATCGGCGGTGGTACATCGGCCCGGTCCTTGGCTTCGGCGCCTGTGGGATTGTACAAGCAGCATTCGACCACTCTGGAACGCACGCTGTTGTAAAGTCGGAGTTCCGAGATAGCGACACCCTCGCCCGCGATCACGCTGTCTACGAAGCCGTGCATCGCAATGGAGCCGCACGGGGTTTTGCTCGCGTACATCTGTACGGGTCAATAACGAACTACGATATTCTGATCCTAGACCGCCTTGGTGACACACTAGAACAGCGTGGCGTCAACTCGCTCACTCAGTTGTACACATTTCTTTTGCAGGGTTTGGGAGTTCTTGAAACCCTCCACCGCGCGAACTTCGTCCATAGGGACCTACACGGCGGAAACTTTATGTACGGCCTTAAAGGCACCGAAGCGGAGGAGCAACTGTTTCTGATCGATTTCTCCATTTCCAGGCCAATTTTCGACCAGCAAACTACACCGTCGCTACAAGAACGTACCGCAGGCTCCAGAAAGGCAGCCGAAAATATCGGGAACGACCTTCAGGAGCTCCTGGAGGTTGGTCTCCAGACAATGGATGTAGATCTCAGCCCGCTACCTGATGCGCTGCGACAATTCAATTCCTACAACACTCACTGGGTTCGCAGTGGAGACGGCTTCCCAAACTATGCGAGCCTTCGGAGTTTGCTTGAACGTGGAATGCAGGCTGCCACACGCTCTTCGTAAAAAGAAATTTGAAACGCTATTACTATTCTATGAACGGCTTCAGTCCGGGAATCGTCATTTTCAATGAGCGATGGGAATGGTGCTCCTGGGCGGTGCGAGACAAAGCATGGAGGTTAATGTTCACCTTCTAAAACCTTGCAAGCTCTTCTCCAATACTGCAGAAAAATTAGGCTTCCGCTCCTTACGTTCCTTTCTTTTAAAACTAACATTGGTCTGTTGAAGTGCAGAAAATGGTTTCGAAAACAGCTGCACTGATGTTTTTGAATGCCAATGTGCCTGGCTGACTTTCCTCCCCCCCTTCCCCCCCCCCCCGGAGAGAGAGCACAAAGCACACTGAAACCTGTCAATGTAAAGCCAAGAAATCACCTAGTTCAGCCAATAACAGAAGCTTTGTTACACAGATCGGTCAAAAACGAGGGAACTTTCTCGGTGTCTAAATCATTTTAAAATGTACCAAGAAAGCAGGCCGAAGACAAGAAAGCAGCGACTTGCAGGTATTATGCAAACCTGGCTCTTGTTTACTCCTAAGACAAGTCCGACCGGCTTCGAGCACAGTCCATGTTAGACGAAGGAGAAACAGAAACCGCGAAACTATTTGCCAGAAGAGGTACATAAAACTAGAAACATAAATATTTGAATACAAAACATTTAGAGGGGAAACGGGAGAGTGTGACAGAGAGAAAAAGGCAAACCAAGAAGGATGGTACCCCACCGCTGCAGTTGGTGTGCAGAACCATCGGCCAGCTTCGCGCAGGGTGCGTCCGTTGATCGTTGAGCCAACACTACGGTAGCTATTGAACAGGTTCCTTGATTCTTGATAAATGACGCTACAAACCTAGTATCAAAAGTTTATAATCACATGTACTGAAAAGTAGGGCATGGATCCTAAAGAACTGCTCGTGAGCCAGAAACGAAAATCTGTTTTCATATTTGCCTTTGCCTTTGCCTTTGCCTTTTCCGCCCACCGATCACGCTGCACGGCCCCATTCCACTTCCGGTATCATCCACGTCGACCTATTCTGCTTCCACCCACGCTCCTACGCTGTCCCTGTTTCTCCACTGCCACACCGCACCACCCATTCCATCCCTATCCACACGCCTATCACTACCCCCGTCACTACCCGCATTCCCTCCGCAATCTGCACCCAGACCCTCTCATCAAAACCACAACAGAATACTTCATGGTACCACCGCCCTGCTGATACGCCCGCCGTCGCTACTCGCCGTCGCTACTCGCCGTCGCTACTCGCCGTCGCTACTCGCCGTCGCTACTCGCCGTCGCTACCCCCCGGCACATGCTCTCCTACCGCTGCTATAATCCTACCGCAACACATACTACCGACAAGCACCGACTGCCGTTGCATTTACACCGCTTTCGTCTCACATGCATATCTCACTCACACCCACATCATGCACCGAAAAACGCACCCTCCCTCCCGGCTCCCACTGCGTGCATGGAAATCGCCTACAAACTCATCTCTCCGTTGGCACATCTCACTTCTACTTTTCTCTATCACTTTGGTCAATAATTTATCATACCACCAGCAAACTGCTCTGTACTACAATGAATTCTTTACTTTAGAGAACGTTTTACTATTATTATATGACTATATGATGGTGGTAAGACCACCACCATATATTAGATATTAGCCATGTGGTGTAGTATCTAACGTAGTCGTGCGAGGACACGTGTAGTTATATTTCGTTCTGCTACATAAGTCGCGCTCCCGTCTCTCTACGCGCGCGCGCACAATAAAAGTAACTTACCTTCCTATCTTCGTTCCGCGTGCTGAAGCGCCGTGGTTCCGTTGAACCTTACCTGTTCCCCCGTCGCAGAGCATCTAGTAAGTGTGCTCTGGTGACTCCAGTTGACCCCCTTCTGCGCCCGTCGTGCGCCGCCGTCCCTCTTTTGAGCCCGTCGTGCTCCACCGCCCCTCTTCGAGACCGTCGTGCTCCACCGCCCTTCTTTGAGACCGTCGTTCTCCACCGTCCCGCTTTTCGCGCCCGTCGTGCGCTCCCGTCCGTATTTTGAGCCCGTCGTGCTCCACCGCCCTACCTCCGGCGACCTTCGTTCGCCACGACCAATTTGTTCCCTTTGCTGGATTGCCCAATATGAACGGAAATGGGCACCAGGGAGCGAAACGTTGCGCACCCACGAGACTTTCTGCTTCGCAGCAGAATCAATCTACGTACGCGCGGCTCATCTTCTCGCAGAAAGACCACAGAAAAGTAAGTTAGCTTTACTTATGCGCGCCCATACAAAGGCGCCAGCGCAGCGTATTTTCCGAAAAGAGAATAGAATACACGTGTCACACACGACTACCGTTCACAACCAAACATATGGTTTATAGAGGCAAGTAGAAAACAGGCAATAAATAGGACCAAGTATTCCGTACAGTAAAAAAACCAATCGCGAGTGCATTTTACCGCAGATTTACGTACGCTTTCCATATAGAGCTGGTAAGCATGACTTTGGAAGCAACAATCGCTGATCTCATACATACGTTAAAACATCGCATTAAAACTATCTCCATCAGTAAGCACGTCATCTTCGCTGACCTGGTTGTTTCGTTTGTTATCCACTTTTGTTCCGTATACATGAATAGTGCAGAGTACCAACTCAACGCACTGCCAATTTGTGAAGCAATCGAGATGTTCATGAGTTGGTTTACAATAGTTTGACTGTATTATCCTTTTTTATTTTTATGTATAGATCAATAAATATAGCACAAACCGACCAGGTGGATGCTGGAAGATTCGAAAACGGGATTACTTTTCGCTGATGCCTGTTTCAGTTAGAGCAAGTCTAGTGTACAGTGTATTTATGCTCAATTAGAGTATAATTTACTGAATTGAGCAATATCGATTTATCTAGACTCGTGCTCAATCGAATACAAATTCTGCTCAAAAGCTCAATCCGCAGCTCAATATTGCAATGGAAATTGAGCTCCGGATTGAGAACCAACTACTTTATGTTTAAGTAGTTTTTAATCTTCTTTTTGACGGCCATTGAAAAATACTCACGGTCATTGACTGTGTCCTTGAGGGCAGTACAAGACGGCGGGTGAATCAGACGTCCGTTGACTGACCCCTCTAGCTACCCATGTTTCCAAAGCCTTGCTTTCACAGCGATTCCATGCTGTCCCACTCTCTCCTACGTAACGATGGTTCCAGCCACCTACGGAAGGGGCTCCATCACCTGAAGTAGTTTTTATCAGAACCATAAATGGTTCTCTCCCTTTGATAGATAAATAAAATAAAAGCCCAAAGTCAGACGACTTGAAAGGGGGTAGACCACCACAGAACGCAACTCAGTCGCCTACGTTCCCCCGATTCCGAATTGCTCAACAGTAGTGAAGCTCAGGAGAAGCTTTTTAAGAATGTAACAAATTCGGTGGCTCAATTTCATTTCTCATCTTGAAAGATTCAATCAAAGCATCTAAGTTGTGCTGATGAAAGCAAGCATGGAGATCGCGAAAGAGGTATGTCTATTTAGGCTTCTCGTGGCAACGCTTGAAACCAGGCCCGAATTTTTGACTAACTATCGTGAAAAATTTGCCAAAGATAACTAACTTGAGAAAATCTTGATTGTTAACTAATTTTAGTCAATCTCTGAAAACAAAAAAAATTTCAAATTTTAATTCCAAAAAGGGTGTTTACATTAATTTGAAATAAAAAATTTGAATTTCCACTTTTAAAATAGTATGCAACGAGTACGAAGAGAATGCTGACACTTTCTGTTATATGCGAGCCTCACACCGCCGGGGGCGACTTCATGGGTCCCAATTGTGCTATAGATTGACGCTGCTTTGCATATGCAAGCATAATCACCTTCTCTTTTTAGGTTCATACCAGCAGCGCAGGGCGTGCGGCTCACATCACAGACCATTCTGAAATGCAGAAAAGAAAGATATCTGCTTCGAATGTTCCCGATGAAGCGGCATCGTAAAATGAGTGTGATGACATTGCGTCTCGATTGATCAATACACAGCAAGATCAACAAAGCAAGCACCGTGTCGCTGGTGATAATTCCCGTGAGAAATCTTGAACGCTCCGAGGGAATTCAGAGGCAGTCGTTGCTGAGTTCTTCACTGGAAATGTCAACTATGACCCGTGCGTACGTGAAGGCACAGCTGAAGGGCGCTACGGATGTCCAAAAATGCCTCCTGCACCCTCAGGGTGTTGCATTCAAACAAATTTGCAAGCTTGAAGCCACCGAAGTTGCAAAGAACTACTGAAATGATACTTGAATACTACTTGACTATAAGTGACTAACTTAAAGGATTATTTATTGACTACTGACTATCGAAGAAGGCGATTAGTTAGTCAAAAAGCCCCTGTTTTAAACAACAGAAACTGTCCCTAAATATACGCATGAAAAATTCCATTGATTTTGAATAATTATTTCATGCCCTCATCCCCGCTTACCATTATGGCATACTACACCTCTGAATCGCCTTTTATTGTGACTTTTTCGTTTGACTGCAGGTGCACAACTGTATGAGTCTCGTCACCGTTGAAAATATCTTTTTCCCAAATGCGACCGGAGCGGAAATCACGACACAGTTGTACAAGGTGAAAAGAAACCTTTCGATCCAAACGTTTTGGCAAAATTATCAATTATCCGTTTTTGTTGCGCGACAAGCTGTTGTTTGAAAGCATAAAATTTCAAAACACATCAAGACTATATGGATCTTTTAATTCATAGTCTTGATGCGATTTGAAATTTTAAGCTCAGAGCGCAGATCGATAGTGGCTTCCTTTCAATCAACGCGCTCTCCCTTTGAAATTATATCAAGTCCCAATTTCCTGAACAGCGGCGCAGTACATCTCACACCGGCCTTTCGCAGCCTATCTAGATATGTCATAAATGCATTATTCAGAACACATACTCATTTTATAGACTTCGATGAGGCTAAACATGCTGCAGGCGAACTTTCGGAATTTGCCTGAAGCCGTGAAAAATTGCCGTTTCCTATAAAAATCGCTTCGGGTTTTCGCTCTGTGACAAATGTTGCTTTTCGCTCCAGTATAGTTAGAGTTTGGGGCGTACTGGCGCGTCTGGCGGCTGCCACATGATTTAGAGAACTCAAA
>JAVCKV010490534.1:0-11711 GCA_032274145.1 Herpochondria borealis | reverse complement strand
AATCATAAGCTGTAAGCAACACCAGCCAGCACTAATCATAGTCGTCTTCATCTTGAACGACTTGAACGGCTTGTTTGGTAGATTCGCTTGCTTGAGCTGGTGGTGCTGAAGATAAAGGTTACATGCAGCTTCTATGTTCTTGCTTCTATCTTTGTGCATCGAGGTAAACCTCTAGTACATGTCTCCTGGAGATACAACGATTATAGTAGTTGGTAGGACTGTACTCGCCATGCATGTCTGCTAGCTTGATTGGCTTTTCGGTCGGGAGTGTAGTGACCGGTTTTGCCGAATTCTCGTCTGCGCGTCTTTTGCGCATGTCATCAACAACGCACCGTCGGGTCACTTTTGGGTCTCTATTGAAGTCTTTCTCTGTGTTATCATTGCCTTGCACAATCCAACAACCATACAATACTTGTATAATGGTAAGTCATCATGTGCGAAACTTGGGGGAGAGAAGAGAGGCGTGTGGATGTATGGTTGGTTTGGACAGTAGAGTCACAATGCCGATCACTACCGTTCTGGTACAACGATAGGGTTAATTATTGATGCTGCTGATCCACGATATGATGTAGCATCGACGATAATGATGTACTAACAGCTCTCGTTCGCTTGAATAGATTCGCTTCTTTCTACTTCAAAACAGACAGGGTAAAACGCGTCTATCCAAATGGTATGTGCCTCCGCCTACAAGTCAAACGGGGAGTTCTTCTTCTCCAGAAGCTGAAAAGGCCCGTATTGAGGCAGAAGTGCATCGCCTCGTGACGGCGCGTGATAAGAAGTATACCAATTTCATTGAATACAATTCCTACAAGTTGATTTACCGACGATACGCTGGTCTCTTTTTCACCATTGCGGTGGATATTACTGACAATGAATTGAGCTACCTTGAGACAGTGCACTTGTTTGTAGAGCTCTTGGATTCCTTCTTTTCCAATGTCTGCGAACTGGACATTGTCTTTAACTTCAACAAGGTCTACTCGATCTTGGATGAATTCATGCTGGCGGGGGAGATTGAAGAGACGAGTAAACGAGAAATCTTGGACCGTGTGAAATTGTTGGAGAAGATGGAGTAGTAACCAGGAGGTATGCTCGCATTGGAAGGATCATAATATCATAGCGAGATGTGTGTGTACGTGTTGTGTGAGCTGACGACGAACCTACATCTTGTATCGCTATCGTAACTAAAGGGAACTTGTAGTGTTTAGCGTCTAATGAAAGCTATTGCTGCTCTTCTTGAAGTACCGGTAGCAGAATAGTCACTCTAGAGCAACGAGGGGTGTTTTTGATTTCTTCCATCTCTTGGGTTACTCCCGTGCTCTTCCAGTAAGAGCGTTGCAGGCGATGCTTCGGGTATTTCTCATGGATGAGGAGATGCGTGTGTAGCGACAAATCCAATGGGATGAACTAGACTCGCATTAGACATGCAAGA
The DNA here is from genome assembly GCA_032274145.1 of Herpochondria borealis. Taxonomy (NCBI): domain Eukaryota; phylum Rhodophyta; class Florideophyceae; order Ceramiales; family Ceramiaceae; genus Herpochondria; species Herpochondria borealis. The sequence goes on along the minus strand of JAVCKV010490534.1, from coordinate 10,282 downwards.
CATCCTCGTCGTGAGTCAGTCTCACTTGTTGGCAGTGGCAGCGAGGAGCTGCTTGGAATACTCCCAGATACAAATGGCTCCACTGACGTGAACATTCATGGATCGAATGATACCCAGCTGTGGGATTTCCACACATTGGTCCACAAACTGTAGGTATTCAACTGGAATGCCTTCCTTCTCCTTGCCCAGCAACAGAACGGTCTTTTGGGGAAACTTGTAGTTCTCGATGGAGATGCTCGACGAGGTTTGCTCCAAACCAACAATGGTGTAGCCGTCTTCTTGTTTCTCTCTCAGCCAAGCAAGCAACCCCTGCAAGAGAAGAAGACAATGTTAGCACGAAAGTTGGCATAATCAAAAACAGTTGAGTCCTCAAAGAACCATCATTTATAGGGTCAGTGATCTTCATGATGTGCTCAGAACAGATCTTGGTTAATGACAATAATCACGCGGTCGTGGGAAGCAGGAACTAGCGAGTGCAGACCAAAGAAAAGTAGTAACACTTACATCCTCTTTGCATTCTTCAATCTGAATCCACTCGCCAGCACCAACACTGATACTCTTGAAGTTATCCATTCGTACAACGCTAATGTCTGGAATGACCAATCGATCTGCCGCAAAGATCTCAGCGGTTCGTGCCAGTCCGCCCAGGTTGGGAACTTTGTCCACGAGCGATGCGCAAATGACGAGACTTTGACGTTTACGACCCAACACGTTTCGAAGTCGCTGGTCGCGAGACTCTTCCAACGCAAGGTCCAGCGCATCCAGTGGAATGATCTTTCGCTGAAAGTTGACAAGGGCGGCATCGTCTGCAGCAGCCGCAGTGGTTGGCTCTTCGGCGATCATCATTTTTGCAACCTGCTTCCAAACGGGTGTGTCATTTGCATGTGCCTCCATGTAAACCTCCTCAAGGCACTTTTTGACCAACTCCACCGTATATTCAGGATTGGCTTCGTCGCTCTCGTCAACCTTGAAGGACATGAGGCCCTCAACCGTACATGTATGGTCTGCGTCATATCTACCAAAGATTTTCAACTGCTTCTTTCGTAGTCGTTTCATCTCGGGATTCTTGTCCAAGAAAATGTAGAGGTTTCGCAGGTACCAATCATCTCTGGCATCGTCAAGGTTATCCCCTGCTGAAGTGACGTCCAATACCAGAGGAATGAGCTCGTGGACCAGAGCCTGGGCGATCGCACGACTGAATCCCTGTGTACTGCTCAACCATGGGATGACCCCACTCAATACTTGATGAAGGGTCAGATTTCCATTTTCACCTGCTTCGAATTGACGGAAAAAGTCCAGCTTGTAGTTCCCGACAATCAGGTTCCCGCCCAAGACCATCAGAGATCCGACTTGCTGCAGGGTCAAGTCAGCCCGTTGAATTTCCTGGACAAAACGCGACCCAAACACTCGGGGGTGCTTTCGCGCGCACTGAATCATAAAAATCTCCATAAAGTAGCGAATTTGTCCATGCAGGTTATGCTGCAATGTCTTGAATGTGCAGTCACACACCTCCTCAGCAATGTCACTTGTTACGAATCGAGAAAGAATGCACAGTGCCTGCCAACCACGAATCCGGATCGAGTAGTCCTCCGTCCCAGTCATGAGTGATGAACCATGCTTCAGAGTAGTCGAGCAAACATCCTTGAACAACCCCAGGATGACAGGATGAAGCAGTTCTGTCAGCACTCTCGGATCGAGACCATTCGTTGGGTCGGGTAGTCGGGAAAGAAAGACGAGCAGAAAGCTCCGTGCAACGCTCCGAGCGTTAGTCTCAGCAGGTACAGTCAACGCTGTGTCACTTGCCTGGCTGGACCCAGTCAATATACTCTGATGAATGGATGCCTCCTCTAGCTTGCGTTCCTTGTGGACCAGAAGATTCACCAGTTCTTTTTGATATGGTATAGCGCCAAGGCCAGGGGTGTCCTTGTCCAGCCATCCAGCACAAATGTGACAAAGCGCGGCCTTGAGGATGTAGGATCGAACCTTTCCTGACATTTTGACAAGCTTCAAGAAGGCCTTTCGCACCGGTGCTTCATAATCGGGATCCTCTTGCAATCGCTCATACTCATCCAATAGAATCGCAGGTCGAAACAGCAGACCACAAATTTGATTCAACATGTAGGTTGCAGTTGTAGATGCTGAGCACTCCGTCATGGCTGTAAACATTGCTTGGATCACGCTGGATAGATGAGTGGCATACTCGTACGAATTCTTGTCCGTTTGAAGCGACAACCAACTCGTCGCTGCTGCTCTCACACTGTCAAAAAGTGGAAGAAGAGCATCCGCAGGCGTCGCTTCTGCCAGATCCAGCGCTCGAGCAAAGACTTCCTCCAACAGAGGCGTCAAGTCATCCGAGCTGGACGTGTCCTCCAGCAAAGCTGGAAGCATCATGGACAGACAACCCCACCTCGAATAGTGAAAGATGGACCGCGCAGTCTGCTCATCGATTCTGGACAAAACACCGCGTGCTCCGGCAAAATCAAGCCGCAAGAGTTTGGCGCATGCATCGGCTGTCGAAATTCCATCACGTTCAAAGACGGGATTAGCTCCACAGGAAAGTGCTGCGTAGATAAGAGATGTGTACGTGACAACATCAATCCCGTCCGTGTCCTTGAGGAGCATGATAGTTTTGACGCTCGATTCTAGCATCTCCTCCGAAGCACTCGATACCGCCATGCTCGAAGGATAGGACTCAGCAAACACCTTGAGCTGTCCAATGACGTGAGAAAGAGTTGTGGATATCTTGGTGGTATTGCCAGAGCGTGTGCTACCAGACACAGACATGGTGCTATCTGCAGACTTTGATTTTGCAAGGGAAGCAAGCGCTCGTACATGATTGAGCAGAAATCCGACAGAATTCAACAAGAGTTGCTCAATGTTGGGAGGAGGGGGCATCATATGTTGTGTCTTCTTGTCCAACACCAAGTCACCGTTGCCCATACCACTGAGAAGCTCCAGCCGACAGCCATTCTCCAATAGAATCAAGGCTCGAGATGCCTTGTCAGCATTGTACCATTCCATGGCCGGTGAAGGCGAACTTCCCAGTCCCTTGTGAATCGCTGGCCACAGGAGCGAGCCTGAGCCTTCTTCTTGCGAAAGAGCCGCCAGTAACACAATTGCTCCACCAGTGGACCGTTCCAGATTTGAGCTAGCTTCAATCGGATCCCACTCTGTGCGTGGCATCAACTGCATTTGAACAAAGGCAGATGCGCATGTAGATGCAGTACTTGAAGCCCAGGATGACGAGGTACCCAGTGATGCGATCCATTGTTGCAGGGCCTTGTAGGTTGGATGATCGAACCGATCCTCAGTGCCTTCCTCTGCTAGATTGAGTGGATAGAGCGTCAACACTCGAAGAATCGTATGGTGATCAAAGTTTCCCTGCTGCGTTTTGGAGAGAATAATGGCCAACGCCTGTAACAAACTGTGTCGATACGTAATGACGATTGATCCACTTCCAAAGAGCTGAGAGAGCAGCTGAATGGCGGTAGTCAGCACTTCCTGGGTAATAGTGGTCGACGACGGAGCCGCCTGAGCGACGGTAGTCAACACCATTACAATCACCTTGGGGCGCAAACACAGCAGAGTCTTGGCACTCAACACACCAGCCATGAATTCTTGTAGTCGTTCGGAATCGAGACATTTCACGAATGCCGTTAGAAACTCCTCGACTTTGGGCGCCACATCTTGCGCCTCGATCTTGCCCTGATGCTCAAACTGAATGTTGGTCCCGATCGAGGCTCCCAAGGTATCGAGGGATGGAATAATGTCGTCCAAGACAAAGTCAGTAGAGACAAGTGAAAGAGGAGCGCCTGATGTCGGTTTCTTTTTGGATTTGATAGCATGCTTCTTCTTGGGTTTAACCTGGAACGCGGGTCGGTCAGGAGCTGGTGCTTCTGGTTCTGGAGCAGAGATTTGAATGCCAGCATGCCCATTGAGAAATCGATACATGCCTAGCTTTCGATTGACCGGTGTGTCGGATAGAAATAGACGACTCAGCATGGCAGAGATCCAATCCCATGTCATTGGTTGACTGTCTGCCGGAGGAGGAGCAGCCGCTGCAAGACACAACTCTCGCACAGTGTCCCATACTTGATCAATTAGATGCCGTTCGGTTTCCATTTCGAGTGTTTCAAAGCACATGCAATACTTGATCCAGACAATCTCATCTTTTGAAATCACCAATCGAAGTAGGTACAGGCCTCGCCGTCTCAGAGTTTGATCCAATTTGGCATGCTCATATTGAAAGCTGCCACTCTTGATGGGCACCTTGGTGCCACGGTGCGACAAGTTGGAAATGAAGCTCCACAACAGTGTTATCGATGAGTCATCTTTGTTGACTTTGATATGAGGAAGGATAGTACACAACACTGCGGATACAATCAAGACCTTTTCATGTGTCAGTGAGGAGTCCTTCTCGTCCAGCACTTCTTGCATGAGCTCGACACAGCGATCCCACACAGGTCCTTCCATGCCCGTAGTTTCATTGTACATGAGTGGCAGCAACCACCGTGTGACGGGTCGGAGTGTGTCAAGACTCATCATGCCCTGCAAGACTCGGTCCACCATCCATTGTGCCAACATTGGATCGCTGCTTCGGAGTTGATAAAGTCGCACCAAGATGCAACAAGCCCATTCATGAGGAACACCACCACCTTGTTTCAAATCGATGGCTTTAAAGGACGATTCTTCTTCTTCTTCTGCAGAAATGCCATCAAAGACAGCATCCAGCAAGGCTTCGCGCAACTCTTCATTGTTGGATGGCACTTCGGTTGACGGCAACAGAGGAAGGAGCACCTTTGTTAATCGGTTGAGGCCTTGCACATGATGCAAGAGAAACTGAATGGCGAGAAGCTTCAATTCTGCACTGTTTCCTTCTAGAAGCTGCTTCTGACAATAGCTAGCTTCCTCGCCACAGATTTGTTGCACAAGTAGTGCAGTATCATTGTCAACGAAAGTTGTCCTTATTGTTGGAACAGGAACCACCGCAGCAATGAGAGCATGATGAATCGGTACAATCTGACGCAGTGAGAGAGTGTGTAGCGATGTGGAGAGTGAAACGGTTCGATTCAGTGGTGGGAGGTCAGCGTCGTTCGATGTTGTGGTGGTCATGGTGAACGAGAGACTTGAGAGAGTGTGTTGTGGAATGAAAAAGATATCGGTTGGTCGTTGAGATCTTTGTTTCGGTTAGAAGGCCAGACAATCGTCTGATTTCAACCCGCATTAGGCCGAATGCTGCGTTCTGATTGGACGACGCACCAAAAACGAAGAAGCCTCTCTCTTCCGTTGACTCAAAACCCATTGCAATTGACGGACTCAAAACCCATTGCATCAACAACAAAGACGCGATTTTGGACTCACAACCCAAAAGACATCAGGTGAGTCCGTCGAGAGGGACCATGTCCTATTGGCAGGTGTGGTAGACTTCCAAAAAATGAGGGAGCAATCAACAAGCTGATCAAGAAGGAGGCAAGATTGCTTCCGTTCCTTGCTTTTCCCCAGGAGATTGATTGCCTACGTACGACACCTACCAAGCAAGAGATTTCGTAGCGCAGTGAAATTTTGTTCTGTAGAAAGCTCACAAATCTTAATCATGTTTTCCGCCTCTTTCTTCTACAGTTCAACCTCCTCCTCCTACTACAACAACAACAACATTTACTCTCCATCATGCCTGGTCCCAAAATGGGTCCCCGTCCAGCGGACTTTGATGAAGGAATTGTACGACAATCACCAACGTTTCAAAAGTGGATGACGTTGGCAGAAGGTGATCGATTGCGATACGCCTGCCGCGAATTCGTCAAGGGTCACGGAGATGATCAAGAACGATTGATGCGTCGCATTATGATTGCACGACGCAACAATTTGCGAGATCATGAGAATTTGAAGCGAGCCCGAGCAGCTCAAGGAATAGTGCCGACGACAGCAGGACTTGGTGGCGTCGTTGTCGTCGTGAAGGAAGAACCAGCAGACGAGGTTGCAGAGGCGGCAGCAGCACCCAAGAAGGTGGCGGGTTCTAGCAACAACAACAACAAGAGACGCAAGACTTCCACTGCCACCTCGACAGGAGGCATGTCGACGGACGAACAAGTTATGAGAGAAATGGATGTAGCAGCCGTCGAAGCAACTAGATCTTACAAGTCCTGGCAGTCCCTGCCGGATGGTAAGGACTTTGTCTACAATCAAAAGTACACCAAGGGCAAACCAACACATGATTGGTTGTTGCGCAAGAATATTTGGAGGCGAATGCGATATCGCCGTGAAAACAAGAAGATGGTGCAGGCCTTGCAACAAGACGCCACCACTCATCCAGAAGTAGTAGTAGCAGCAACCACTGCTCAAGACGACTCGGCTGGTGACGCCAATTGTATTGTCGATGATGCTCTATTGGCAAGCGCAGCGGCAGCGGTTGATAAGGTGCAACACATTCACAAGTCAGTAGTGGATGCTGCAGTAGCGGCGGCAGAGAACTATGTCAAGAGTGTCGACCCATCATCAGGTGTCGCAGCAGCAGTAGAAGCGGTGGAGACGAGTGTAGAACTATAAGAAAGCGCAGTGTAATTAATGACAGTGTATTAAAGGGGAAGAGTTACTGGCAAGCCTTTTTTCGTGTCGATGGTAGAGGGGCGTGCGTGTAGTGTGAAATAGAGAGACCTACATGTAAGACCTACGGGTACTCAAACCGTTCAAACAATAGTTACTCTACAGCCGAGCACCAGTCACCTCAGCTCATGGTTATAATATCTATAACCATGCTTCGGTCAGGGTAAAATTCATTCAACTTCATGCCAGTGGCCTGATATTATTCGAGATTGAAGTCAGACTGGCAGAGAAAGCGGGACAGCTTCCACGACTTGAAGAATACGCAAGATTACACATCGTGCTGTACATCACCTGCAGTTCCCAGCATGGTTACAGAATAAACTAGAACTGAACAAGTCAGGGGAGACTGAAGCAAGCGTATGTACAGCCATCTCCTCACACTGATTCAGCAACTGTTCTATCCCTCCTTATGCAAGCGAGACCTCAGCTGCTGCACTGTTCGCAGGGCACAAAAGGCTTGTATATCAGCAGCCAGGTTTCAGGATTACCCGGTATCTAGGAGGAGTGATTATAAATTTGCAGCGAACCCACGGTAAGATTGATTCAAGTAGGAGACCAACTCGAACTGAGATTAAAGTCAAGCTGGCAGGAGAAGTTTGGGAGGCTCTTTTATGCTCTTCCACAGTGAAGTGTGGAAGAGAAAGAGCGTGGTTGCCTTACCTGGTAGACTACTGGTACTCAGTTCGTTCGTATCCCTCCGCCACTGGTATTCAACAAGTCAGAAAGAAACAAGATTACGACCAGCATGAAGTAAGTTCCAAATATGAAATTACGATTATCTCCCTGAACAATTAAGGGAGGGAGTTTTGTAGCAGACGCTTCACACGTCATACGAAGAATGAAGGGTGTTCCAACAGAAAATTCCGTGGATAACAAGACAAAATGGGGTCGCAAATGGGCAGTATCCCCGATGAAAAATGAGTCACCAACGGATCTTTGACATTCGTTCCGAAGCGTCCCACGATACTTTTTCAATTAGGCGATCTCATCAATATCTTGATCGCAAGAAGCTCCCGTCTGCCTTGTTTCACGGGATCATAATACGCGACAAGATGACATGCAATGGAAGAAGCAACCTTGAGGACCACATACTGAGCCTCAGTGCGCGTAAGACGGTCGCTCAGCGAGACCTGACAAGCTTTGATGTTCTTTTGGGTAGAACCAGGAGCAGCAAAATGCACACTGGTAATGTCGCCTTGAGGACTCTCGTAGCCGCTCGTACCGACCTCTACAGAAACTCGGCAAGCAGAAGCGCAAAGATTCACGTCGTTGTCAGTCTAACAAATTCTGTGTACGAGGCTGGGGGTCGCTTCCTGAGCCCTCGGGATAAGGCTTGGGTAGAGGTGGGCCGATCCTACGCTCGTGAGAAGGTTGGCAACTCAATTCGAGATGGGATCAAGCGCATGAACAAAGGAAAGTCGCCGCTTTCAGTAGCCACGTCCAAAGGTGTGTTCAATCAAACTTCCAGCTTTCGTGAAATAGTTGATCTCCTCGTGGGAGACAAGGAAGGAAACACAGACGAGAAATCCTCACCTGACAACCAAACCTCCTCAAGTTGCTTCCACACCAAGTCCATGGTCGCGATTCCATCTTTCTCTGGGCCATATCTTGACACAGTCACGACTTTAATGAGGCCCATTGAAATTGTGAGTCCAGAAAGGCAAGATCAACAAGTGCCAACGGAAAAGGTACAGAGGGCCACCCCACGACTAGTACAGCCTGTGCCTTCGCAAGACTGTGTCGTGGAACCGAAAGGTGAAGCAAGGTCAACTCTCGGAACAGCCAAAACGAATACCGCGTCTGTATTGAGCGTTCTCCTCAAGGAATTTGAAAGCGCTCCCGAGACGATCGATCTTGACGACTGCTCTTCCATTCTGACGTTACATTATGGGCTTGATGGGTCTTACGATTTTGATGAGGATTCTTCATTTGCGGAGTGGATAGTGAATCAAGAGGACGACGGCATGGATTTTACTGATGACAAGGAGCTGTTTGCGGAGGTATGAGTATGAGAGCTCACTGAGACGTCTGAGGCAAAAACGCAACCTGGCGTCTCTGCTGTATCAGATGTATGTTTACGAGTATACTCTATACGAGTATCGTTGGGACGTACACTCCTATCTTGTAGGCGCTGGCATCTGACATGCTGGAACAACTCTACAGATTCATGCCTGTTTGTTAAAAAAGCTGCATGAACAAGGTAAAGGTACACCTACTCCGTGAATTGCTGCGAAACCATTGATGCATTGGCGAAACCGTTACCAACATGTTCCTGGTATGATTGAAGCTGACCTCGAAAGGGACGTGGCTTGGTGGCTTTATACTTGAGATGAGTTCCACTAAATCTATCTGGAGTTTGGGAACATTCGGCAGGCTACTTAGCTGTTGTCCGATGTCGGCGAGGTTCCCTAGAAGCTAGAATATAGTGCTGCTTTCCGAAAAGGGGCACGGAAGACGTTGGCACAAACCAAACGTCTCATGGTGCCGGGGAGCTACACTCAAATTCCCAACGAACCCTGTTACTAAGGATTCGGGTGAAGTTTGTGCAGGTCCCGTTACTGCCGTGCTTGTTGATCTTCTGTCAATGGTGAAACGCATGCCGGAACTGGAGGGTTTGCGGTGTATCGGCATGGCGCCGGAAACGACCGCGAGGAAGAATGCCTTTTGTCCACGTTCCGATTCCGGGCAAAACACCTCTCAAAGATCCAAGGCCTTGTGCTTCTCCGAGATGATAGCATTTCTCTCTCTGAGGATGACGAGCAGGAGATAGAGATTGGGTCTTCCACGAAACAAGATCAATCGACAAGCTGAAGAACCACACGTGGTTCAACATGAGAGAGATACTGCGGCTAGGGAGTCTTGTCAAGTACCTTTCATCGTTTGAATATCTTCCATTAGCTGTCCGTGAAGCCACCAGTGTGTCAAATAGATCAGGTTCAAAAAGGAGAAATTTACATTGTCGAATTGCCGTAAAGCCGAACCCAGGCCTCAGTGAGTTTCAACTGTCTATAGCGTAGGAAACCTTGGCATTTGTGCTCAAGACGTTGGGCGTGCCGGATAATGTCACGTACGGTATCTTGGGGTATCTTTCACCTGTGGACGTCATGAGGAGATCCTCTTGAAGTCAAGCTCCTGCGCCGCTTGTAGCTAGCGATTCCAGCAGTTGCCGCAGTCAATCCTTGGTCGCTCTGCGTCACGGCTGTCTACATAGACTATGCGATGCGTGCATAGTAGAAGATCAGACAAGGAATTTGGTAACCTCATAAGTTCAGTCATTTCTAAGCTTATCATCTTGTCAACGGCGCTGCTGATCTTTCTGACAAGACCTGCAGCAGGTAAGAGTCTCGCGCCCTGCGAATGTCGCCGCGACAACGCGCACTGAGGCAGAAGATTATAGACGTAGGATCAAGAACAATAGTTCAGTGACTAGTCATTTTGACGGTTGTCGCGCCCTGTGAATATCTCTGCGACAAAGCGCACTGAGGCGGAAGATTATAGACGTAGGATCAAGAACAATGCTTCAGTAGCTATTCATTTTGACGGATGTAGCCCGCCTTATATTGTGTTTTCATCAAACGAAGGAACGTTTGATGGGAGGGAAGATCCAGATGGTGCACCACCAGTCGGGGAGACTGACGGGTGCGTGGAAACAGAGGGGAATGTACTTCGGCGCAATGAGGGG
>JAVCKV010490423.1:0-11712 GCA_032274145.1 Herpochondria borealis | reverse complement strand
AGGAGGATAAGAGCGCGGGCGTGCGGGAGCGCGAGCGGGCGGGAGCGCGAGCGGGCGGGAGCGCGAGCGGGCGGGAGCGCGAGCGGGCGGGAGCGCGAGCGAGCGGGCGGGAGCGCAAGCGGGCGACGAGGCGGGGGAGGAGGGGCGGTGGCTGTGCACAGAGCGGTACGTCGGGCTGCTGGGCAGCGGACGGCGGCATGGGCGGACGCGGGGGGCCGCGCAAAGCGCAAAACGCAAAGCGCAAAGCGCAAAGCGCAAAGCGCAACGCGCAATGACAAGGCGGGAAAGTAGAAAATCGGTTATTTTATGCGCGGGTGGCTCTGGGATTGGCCGGGGCCGACGCTGGTGGACAATCCGCACTGTAATGCATTCAAGTGTAAGTCGCGGCGAGCAGTTTTTAGCCGGTGCACACGTGGACGGCGTGGCGTACAGGTGCTGCGAGATCGCGTGTGCTGTCCGAGATGCAATCGGCGATAGGGGTGAGGTTCTCATTAAAAAAAAGCTTGCCTGCACGGCCTGCGAGGACCGCGCGGCTTGCGATGCGATGCATTGCAGCCGCGAGCCCGGTCGCAAAACCGGTCGCAAAACCGGTCGCGCATCCCCCGAGCCGTTCCTGCCCCTATCCCACTCCCCTCCCCGCGCCTCTGACCACCATCTCCGCATCGCCTCGTCCACCGCGCCATTGTAACAATCCTCCTTTTACGACGGTGCCGTGCTCTTTCTTCCCAGCACGACAAGCACACCCCAGTGCCCACATTTGTTTCCGCCGCCGCCCCACCCCCCCCTCTGACTTGGCACGTGGCCACTTCCCACGTACTACCACCTCCCCTCCACGCCACAGCCGTGTCCTGCCCTGCCTCGAAGGCTCGTTCCCCAAACCCTTCCTACTCGCCCTCCTTCCCTCCTCTCCTACTCGTACCACTGCTTCTCGTTTCGCACTAATACTCCACCTCCAACCATGGCTCCTCACGCCGCCTTCGTCCCCCATCTCCCACTGCGCGCATCCCGCTTCACCACCGCAACCACACCCATGCGTCGCAGCCCCTCCTCCTCCTCGCAGCGCGCAGGCCCTTCCTCCGCCCCGGCCTCCTCCTCTTCCTCGAGACGCACCCCGCGCGCAGGCTCCCTGCCCGACTTCGACGAGGTTGCGCGAAAGCTGCAGCGCGAGCTCCAGGCCCGTCGCGCGGCCGACCCGGAAGCCGCCGCCGCCGCCCCACCGATGCCAGACCCGGACGCGGCGCCGGACCAGCAGCCAATCGAAATCACGGAGGGCAACAACGACATGCCCAAGGTCACCCTGCGCCACGCGCCCTCGCTGCAGGCCGTCGATATCTACGTCTACGGCGCCGCAGTCACGAGCTGGACCACGCGCGACGAGGACGATTTCTGGGTCTCCGACACGAACAAGTGGGTTGACGGTGGGAAACCGATTCGCGGCGGCATCCCCATCTGTTTCCCGCAGTTCGGCCCGTACGGCGAACTCCCCCAGCACGGCTTTGCGCGGAATTCCAACTGGAAGATTCACAAAACGTTTGTCGCTGACGATACCTCTGTCTCGGCCGTCTTCCTGCTCACCTCCGAGTCGCCGTCCGAGGCTGTTGCCGACTGGCCGTTCAAGTTCTCCGCCGAGTACATGGTAACGCTCAGTGTGGCCGGCTTGGAAACCAAGCTGTCTGTGCATAACACGGATGACAAGCCGTTCGAGTTCACCTGCGCCTTTCACAACTATTTCAAAACATCCAATGTCAAAGATGCCCGCATCTTTGGCTACGAGGGGCTCACCTGGCGCAACCGGCTCGACGGCGACAAGGAGATGCCCCCGCAAGAGGACTCCGGCTCAGGCATGCTGTTGTCAGAGGAGACAGACCGCATCTACATGAATGCGCCGGATGAGCTCGCCATGTTCGATTTTGCGTCGCTCAAGGTGCTCAAGGTTAAAAAGACGCCAACCCTGCCGGACGCCACGTTGTGGAACCCGTACGGCGCGGAAGGGGCCGACCCGGGCTGGGCCGACTTTGTGTGCATCGAGCCGGCCTGCATCACGAAACCTGCGAGCGTGGCACCGGGCGAGACCTGGGTTGGAGCGCAACTTCTGGGCGTAGAGTGACATAGTGGTCACGATAGAGGGACACTGCGGTCGACCAGGTAAAAAAGGGGCCGATATCCGAGGAGGGGAAGGGCACATTTCAACAACCATCAAATTGGCTGCGATGACACGCACTCACGTACACATTTCTGTTTTTTATTTTTTATCTTTTCCATTCGATCTCTTTCAAACTATTCGCACCCGCCAAAAATTTCAAGCCCTCGACATCGCCGCGCCCCTCTCCGTGTCCACCTGCAGGCCAAACTATCGAGTTGGTTGCCGTCTTACTCGGAGTCGCGTAGTCTGCGGTTAGTCCAGCACCGCGTTGAAGCGGTCTCGGTCTGTAAAGGGGTTTGAAAGCGGCAAACGCCAGTTGCCTCATGGCTAAGAACTCAGCTCACGGGTCTGCGGCCATGCTGGGCACCTCAAGCTCGTCTAGATTCCAGTCCTCGCTCGAGCCGTCCGGCAGGAAGCGGCGGATTGTGATGGGTATCTTCTTAAGTTGCAACTCCTTTTTGGCAATAACAAGCGGGTCCGTCTCGCCCTGCGTGTCAATCATTGGCGGCGCGCCCATGCTGAGCTGAAGCGCTCGTGTTCCGAGCAGACGAGCTGTAGAAGCGTTTCAACGTAGAGAGAGAGAGCGAGAGAGAGAAACGCGCAAGTGAAAACATGTATTACATGGTATTGCACACGGTAAACCCCGTTAGTCAGCTACCGTCACAGACCGGTGAACGAGTCTCGCACGCTGGTGACCTCGCTGGGGATGACAGAGTTGCAAACGTACCGCGCTCGTACTTGGTCAGGAATTTTGTCGTGATCCTCTTCTCCGCCTGCTCTGCGCCCTTCTCGTTCTCATCTTGCAAGTCAAACGTACCGACGTCTGGCGCCGTGTCGACCAAATCATCCGGCTCTATCTCCTCCTCCTCTGGCGCGTCGTTGTATTCCTGGAAGCTACTCAGTCCAAGCGTACCATACACACGGACGGTGCGTAGCGGCGTTTTTTTTCGACACGCATGGAATCCATCAATCGTCAGAACCGAACCGAACGAGGATGGTTTGGAAGGTTACAAATTCAGGAGTTGGGATTCCGAATAACTTACCCACCATCTCCTCCATCTCCATCGTCATCCATGGCAAGGCTAGGTAATTCTCTTTCTGAACGGCTTTGTACTTGTGTCTTGCGGCGTATGGCGCAACTTTCATGCGCAGGCTGTGGCGTTGGGTGTTGAGCGTTGAGGAGTTAAAGTTCCGGGCTGTGTGGGTTATAGAAGTGCACAATGCCGGTGGGACGGTTTGATCGCCAATTTCGCTTTTCAAAGGGGTGCAAAACGCACGCTCCAAGGGGTTGTTACCTGAGGATACTAAGAAGCCCTGTTAATACACGTAAAAAAAAGGTATTTTTTGACAGATTTTTCAGTTGGGTAACCGCGTTCGCACGTCAGCAACCCGCGTGAGTATTGCTGTAGTGTTAATAGCCCGTTGGTAGCTGGTAACCTCAAATACCTCAACGTTTACGCCACCGCCGACGGGGCGGATCCCTGGACGATTTTCTGAACAAAACTGTTCCCGCCATCCCTCCTTCTTCCGTTTTTCTCAAAAAGCCCACCAGCCTTTCCACGCCAGTCCACCATGGAGCTTAACATTGCCCCGTTGGACCCAGCAGCAAAGCCTTCGCGGACTAGAGTTGCCGCACCGAAACCCTCAAACGGCAGTTGGAAGAAAAGGCGGAAGCAGCAGTTGATCCAGCGCTCAAAAGTTCAGACCCAGAGAAGAAGCCTCACAGAAAAACGCCGGCGTCGTGACGGTAAGCTACAGGCAGATGAGTTCAAAAGCGGTATACAGACGGAAGAGCGACCATCGAAATCGCCTGAACAAGAGGAAAACCTGCCGTCACAAAAGAAACGAAAGCAGTTGTCTTCTTCAGGCCCCTCTCCAGCCAACCAAGATGGCTCGCCGGAATCAGTTCAACCCCCGGTTCGAAAAGCGAGGAAATCGGTTCAACAAACCAACCCTTCCCAATCAGACCAAACACCAGAGGCCGTCAATGCAACTCTTGCTGTCATCGGAACAAGGCAAGAGCCGGAGCAGCAGTCAAAACCAGCTTCAAAAGCAACCCAAAACACCCCAAAGAACGACAATGATGGTTCAATTAGTTCAGCTAGCGAAGCTCCAGAGCCTGACGGCCAACGTAACGACAAAACAGATGACCCCTTCACGTTTCCGGATACAGGTCTTTACCGCTCTGTCTCGTACCATGTCAAAAATCGTATGAATATTTTAGCTCCAACTCCGGTCCAACAGCAGGTTTTGAAGCACATGCTCAGTCTTGAAAACAACAAGAAACAATCTGCAGATCTCCTAGTGCGAAGCCCGACGGGTTCTGGCAAAACGTTATCCTATCTGCTTCCCATTGCCCACTACCTTCTCAATCGTTCGCGTCGTATCACACGTGAGCAAGGCTCAATGGCCATCGTCATGGTCCCTACTCGTGAACTCGCTGAACAAGTTCAGGAGGTAGCCGTAAATCTTTTTCGACCGTGGCACTGGATAGTTGTGGGCTCAGTCACTGGGGGGGAAAATAAGAGGAGTGAGAAAGCACGTCTTCGGAAGGGTGTCACTGTGCTTGTTGCCACACCTGGCCGTCTGCTCGATCACATGCGAAATACGCAGAGTTTCTCGTACAGCTCGTGTGAATTCTTCGTCCTAGATGAAGCTGATCGTCTCCTTGATTTGGGGTTCGAGGCTGAAGTGAAGGAGATTGTGAGTAACTTGAACAAACAAGCTGAAAGGTTAGACAGAGGCCAGTTCCGGTCCAACATCCTTCTCTCCGCCACTTTAAGGAAAGACGTTGAAAAGCTGGCTGAATTCTCGCTTCGAGACCCTATTGAAGTGACCGCGAGCACTATCGATGAATCTGGATCCAAGTTTGCCATGCCTCTAGAACTTCGCCAGCATTTCTGTATTACGGAACAACGCTTCCGCTTGGTCACGCTGGCATGCTTTTTGCGTTTGAGAGCGCTCAAGGATGTTCCTCCAGGAAGAGTACACGCTGCCGATGAGAACAGTCTTCCCCAGTGCAAAGTTATTGTCTTTTTCAGTACCTGCGACTCTGTTGACTTTCACCACGACTTGCTCAAAGCAACGAAGCTTCCTTCTGAACTTTCTCAAGGGAAAACTAGCATGAAAGAAAGAGAAGAACCACTGGTACCGATGAAGATTTTCCGTATCCACGGAAACCACACTCAGTCTGAGCGAGTGGAATCACTCCGCAGTTTTCGAAACAGCAGCCGAGCAGTTTTGCTTTGTACAGATGTTGCTGCCCGTGGTCTCGATCTGAAAGGATTAACGTTTGCTATTCAGTACGACCCTCCGACAGGTGGACAAGGCGAAGAGTTAGAGTATTTGCATCGAGCAGGACGTACTGCTCGAATGGGTGCACCAGGGGATGCGCTTTTATTTCTTCTTCCCTCTGAGCGGGCCTATGTTGGAAAGTTAGAATCGAAAGGAGTGAAGATATCGGAAATATCAGGGTCTGCTGCATTGGCTGCTCTTGACCCTAAGGCGGACCTCTCTCGCTCATCGAGCATCGCCTATGCAACTCGCCTTGTAACATCTGCGGTGCAAGAAGCGTTTGAGGTCGTGACGAACGGAAATAAGCAGATCAAAAATGCGGCAGTCGCCGGCTTTCAAGCGTATTGCCGAGCATATGCAACTCACGCAAAGGAGGTTCGATATTTCTTTCACGTACGAAACCTTCATCTTGGCCATGTTGCCCGTGCGTTTGTGCTCAGTGACAAACCTGCTGAGTTTGGCGAGATGATGTCGGAAATCAAGAAGGCAAAGGCTGATGTTGATGCACAGCAAGATAAGAAGGTGAAGCAGACCGTGGACAGAGGTGAAATTGCTCGTGCCATCGCTGAAGGAGAGGAGCAGCCGTTCAACGTCCAAACAAGTACACTTGCGCGAAGGAGACGAGAGAGGGGTCGCGGGCACGAATCCTTTAAGGAAATTGCAATGGAGTTTGGTGCGTAGACCAAGTGTGATTGGAATATGTGTGGTCACTACAGTAGCAGAGTACGCTGGCAAAAGGCGGGGGGAGTCCACAAGACGTAAACCGAGTGTGTGTCACGTGCAAGCATGTTTGAGTTTAATAGAACCGAGAACTGAAGTCTACAATGCGAGAGTGCTGCGACACGGGATTACAAAGTGCAGTTCTAAACACTAGTGCATCTTTTCGTTTGCCCAGGCTGCTTCGGACTTAAAGTACTCTATTGTTCGTCGAGTCCCCTCTGCCATCGAGACAACAGGTTTGTATCCAAGGTCTTTCTTTGCTTTGGAAATATCAATCTTCCTGTGTGTGCACAGCAGTTGAATTCGCTCCTTTGTAAAAGTTGGTGGCTTCGGTGGCTTGTAGAAAGGGGACAAGATGAAGAGGACGAAGTCGAGGATTGTTGCGATGATCAAGCAGACGAGGTACGGAATACGTACTGACGGTTCGACGTAGCCCAGGCCCTTACAAACCTGCCCAATATGGGTCCAAAGGGTCGTAGTTTCATCGTTGGTGATGAAATAGGCTTGACCTGCGACTGGTGAGTTCGGACCGAGCTTGTCCGCGGCAAGAACGCAGGCATGGGCCATGTTCCCTACGTAGGTAAACTCCCAGTGCGTCGTGCCGCTGCCAACAATATACTTCGTTTTGCCTTGACGAGCGGTTTCAAGCACGCGGGGGACGTAGTGCGGGTCCCGCTCTCCAAAAATAGCGCTGGGGCGCAGGGCGCATGTCTGTAGTGTGTCCTTGTTCGCGGCAAGGACAAGGCGTTCGGCTTCAGCCTTTGTTTGGGAGTAGAGGTCGATGTAGCGCCTCGGGTACGGAACCGATTCGTCAACGTTGATCAAATGCTTGCCCTCAAAGATGACACTAGCAGAAGAGACGAAGACGAGTTTCGGGATTTTGTTCTGCTTGCAGGCTTCAATGACGTTCTTCGTGCCATCGACGTTGACCGACCGCATGAGGCGGTGGTTTTTGTTGTCCAGGGGATTGGCCGAAACACAGTGATAGACCACTGAGGCATTTCGGGAGGCCTGAACGAAGTCGCCGACCTGAGTGATGTTTCCGGGACACGACTCAATGAACTCGGCAGTGTCAGGGTTGTGATGTTCATACGGACGCAAGTCGAAAACAACTACCTTGATCTCAGGTTGTCCCTTGGCAAGGATGGCATCAATGAGGTGGCGCCCAAGAAACCCCGACCCACCCGTGACTACGCAGCGTTCCATAGGAATGAGGCAATGAGGTGATATTTTCTTCGCTTTGCAGATGTGGAGATGTGCCTCGGTGACCTGAACTTCTTCTCTCTGGTTCTGTCCCCTCTGTGCTCTTCTCCAGTTCTTCAGACTTGACCCCGTGTGAGATGATATTTAAGATGAGTTCAATCAAGTGGCAGACACAAAGGCTGTCTTGATGGACTCTCCTGATGACTCCTTAATAGCCAACATCGTTCTGTGCCGGAGCCAGAATGTTAACACATTGACATGTTGTGCTAACAACAGCCGCATCATGTGGATTACAGATCCACGTTAATCTGTACGTGCACCATCGGAATTTTATCAAGATTTCTTAAATCCCCCAATTGGCGGCTAATTAGTCCCAGTAAATTGGTAATATCCCTTTAAACCCTTTCATAAATCCCGAAGAGGTACAGGCAAACCTCCGACCCCGAGTACGGAGCATATGTACGGTACATATGCTCCTTCGGAAGCATACGCACCAAAAATTAAAAAGATTCAAATTAAGGGTTAATTAGCCGCACTAACCTCATAATAAGTCCCTTCCTAGCCTACGGACGATCCGTAACGCTCATTAAGCCGCCAAGTTGAGTAACTCAGAAGGCGTTGCACAAAAGCTCAACGATCATAATGAGATGGTAAGGGTAAACTACACAAACACCCGCAGACGTTACATCATCCGCCGTCCTTCTGATCCATCATCACCCATAGCTGGCTAGCTTCAGAGCAACAGCATCAGCAAGAGGGACGGCGCCCAGCTCGTACTTTTCGTAGCTGCGAGGTGTTCGTCCTCCAAATGAACGTGAACAGTTCGACAGAGGCAGGCAACTGCCCTGTTCAGCTTCACTTCGCTTCCGCATCGTGCAATCGAAGACCCGCAGCACTAGCAGCGTTGCCTTCTGCTCAAATCGCTGCTTTCGCTTCACACAACAACCTTGTCGCTCTATCCACAAACACCTATCAAGTTTCGTCGATACTGGCAGTTAGTGAACAACCGCTCAACTGCGTCAAGTTATTCAAACTCAAAGGCTCAGTTTACGCTCTGGCCGCCGGCGATGATGGCTATCTTTCTGTCTGCACCGCTCTCGGACTTCAAAATCCCACGCTAACACTTGTCGCCTCTCACCGCCTGCATAACACGGCGTGCAACTCCTTTGACCTTCACGTTCAGCCCGAATCCTCAGAATCCTCTGTGTTCATAGCATCAGCATCCGACACAGAGCTGTCTATGTGGAAGTTCGATGTCTCCAAACTCGAGTTAATTCAAGTCGCTTCGAAATTGCTCACTTCTGGCGCTGGCGCTCCATCTCTTTTCATTGAATCGGTCGCCGTGCATCCGGTACAAGAAAACGGCCATATCATCGCCGTTTCCGGTACCGACCGGCGAATTCATCTCTTCCACACAGAGCACTCAGGCCAGCTCAACACTCTTTGCAAGATCCCAGCCCATCGCGATTGGGTTCGTTCCGTTGCCTTTGCCCCGTCCTACCACGCGGAGCCCATCCTCGCCTCCGCGTCAACCGACGGCACAGTCCGTCTCTTCCGTCTGCATCAACCGTTGCCAGATGACGCCCCGCAACCGCTACATCTTCAGTTCTCGCTTGGAGCCTCCAACTGGGCCGTAAAGGCCTTAGCTCTGCTCGATGAGCACACCGCCGCCGTTCACACGATCTCTTTCTCCACTCCGAAATCTGATGGCGATTCTCCTGACGAGGCCCCCGTGCACCTTCTGACCTCTTCGCTAGACGGCTCTGTAGCCGTGTGGCGCATGGACTTGCCCACTCCACCATGCGTGGCCCGCTTCGGCCTACTCGGAGGCCACTCAGCCCATGCTCCAGGTTTCTTTGGCGCAACATTTACGACCCACGGTCCTGACACTGTGCTCGCACACAGCCACTCCGGCGCGCTTCACCGGTGGTCTGCGCCGGCGGGTTCAACTGCTTATGCTGCACTTTCGGCGACCGCTGGCCATTTCCAGTCCGTGTCTGACCTGGCCTGGGCACCCGACGGCTCATTTCTCCTTTCCGCGGGCGCGGACAAGACGACGAGAGTATTCGCACCAGATTCAAACGGACGCTTCTTCGAGGCGGGTCGGCCGCAGGTACATGGACACGCAATCTTTGCCGTGGCATTTTGCAAGCCGGATGGCCAGTGTTATGTCTCTGGCGCGGAGGAGCCCATGCTCCGCGTCTTCGATGCCCCTACTGCGTTCCAACTACCCAGAAAAGCGGGCCGGGCTGTATCCCTCCTAACCAAGTCTGCTGCGACTGCGGTGCTCCCGGAGCTCGGGCTATCTAACACGGCAATCTTTGCGGCGCCTAATGGCGCGCATGCGAACGAACAAGGAGATGGGCCACCTTCGGAGGCTAATGGCGTGGACAACAGGAGTGAGCCAGACGCTGCTAGCAGTGCCATGAAAGTCGTGTCTTTCGGCGTGGAGCGAGGCGAGTCGGACATACCTCTCGAGGAGGACTTGAAGCAGCGGACGTTATGGCCTGAGACTGCCAAGCTGTACGGTCATGGTCATGAGATTACATGCGTGACGACTACCCCCGATGGAACAGAGCTAGCATCTGCATGTCGGGCGCAGGCAGCAAAGGATGCGGACATCATTCTGTGGGACACGACAACTGGTGTAGAGACAGGAAGACTCCAGGCACACGACCTGAGCGTGACACAGCTGCGTTTCTCTCCCAACGGGAATGCTCTTCTCTCAGTCTCCCGCGACCGGTCCTTTGCCGTCTTCGGAAGAACAGGACAGAGTTTAGGGTTTTCGTTGACAACCCGAGTGACAAAAGCGCATGCTAGGGGGATATTTGCATGTTCATGGGTAACGGAGTCCGTTGTCGCCACGGGAGGCCGCGACAAATGGCTACGCTTCTTCAATGTTTCAACGAGTGGAGGAGGAAGTGAGATGGGAAAGGAGCTGTTCAAGAAAAAGTTCGACTCGTCGGTTACCACAATTGACTGCCTTTCCACTGGGAGTGTGACACAAGTTGTCGTTGGTTTGGAAAATGGAGGATGGCAGATTCTGAAGATGGAGCCAGGCAGCGGAGCGGACTCTTTTGCCAAGGTCGTGTTCCAGGCTGGGAAAGAAACAAGATGCGGCGGGCGCATATCCCAAGCTCGGTGGCGCCCCATGCAGGCTAATCCGGACGAATCTTGTGACAAGTACTTGGCTATTGGAGGCGAGGACATGTCCATTCGAGTATATCGGGTTGGTTTAGGTACAAAGGGGGAGGGCTAGCGGGTAGACACGTCTACTTGTCGATTAGTAGACACTAGTAGACATTAGAGGGAGGTACGCCTGGCACCGCAACTGGCGCCAGAAGCCCCCCGCTGGAAGGCAGCATCCGTTCACCCTTCCCATACCAACTCTGTCTTTGAGTCTCTGTATACCTGGGGAAATGCGGACGTACATGTGAACCCGTTACGGCAGCGTGATAGTTACGCCAGTCATTGCTACTCACGACACACTTCTCCGCTTGTCCGCCCATCAGGCAGGTTCCAACTTCCTTCCCCGTCGAAAGCCACCTGCGACTCCGTCCAATACAAAGCAATGCCTGTTTCACTTCAAATCCGCAATTAGGTCACGGTCAGTCGCTCACGTCAACGCTCAGCGCATACTTCCTGGACAGCTGGCTCTCTGGACAATCACTCATCTGCCTCTACTCTTCCTAATGCTACCTACCTGCCGCGGTGGTGAAAAATAGGCCGTTCACACAGTCCAGACGTCAAACGGGCGACAAGTCGACCATCACACTCCATCTTGTGACTCCTCGTTTACCATGGACATTAGCACACCACCTTGACCAAAACTCAGTAAGTTGGACATGCAATCTCCGTCTGTGGTCGCCTCTTGACTGGAAAGGTAATTCGCACACCCGCGTATGTCGCAGGCCACGGCTGAAAAGCATGTTTCGCAAGGGGGAAAAGGCTGCAAAGTCACCACGCTGGTCCGGTCGGAACGACGAAGAAATCGTCGCCAATCTTCGACTTTAGCTCCTTCCCTGCATCAGCCGCGAGAGCAATCGCGTCCTTTGCGGGGCCCTCCCGCGAAGTCTCATACACGACCGAACCGTCGGGCTTTGCGACCAGGCCACGGAAGAAAAACTTGTCGCCCACAAACTTGCCCTGCCCTGCGATCGGGGTGCGACATGAGCCGTCCAGTTCTGCGAGGTAGGTGCGCTCGGCGTCGACACACAGCTTTGTCTCCTCATGGTTGAGGGCGGCGAGGAAGCCGAGCATTTTCTCATCGCCGGTACGACACGTGATGCCGATCGCACCCTGTGCGACGGCCGGCAACATCTCGTGGTGCTCCAGTGTCGAGGTCGCGTGAT
>JAVCKV010490313.1:0-11713 GCA_032274145.1 Herpochondria borealis | reverse complement strand
TCTGTATCTCCATTAGCATCTGTAATCGTATAGGTAAAAGTATCAATACCTACAAAATCAGGGTCTGGAATGTATTCAAACACTCCATCACTAACTTCGGTTACTGTACCATTGGTCGGTTGTGTAGCAACTGCATAATCATCTCCATCTCCTCCATCAGTTCCTATATTATCATTGGTACTTACATCAATCTGATTTGCTGGACCAGTAGTACTGTTTTCTACAACAGTTATTGCATCATCAATTCCAACAGGAGCATCATTTACTGCTTCTACTGTAATGCTTACCGTTGCGGTTTCACAAACTGCTGGACTTACTGCATTATTACACACTGTGTATACAACAGTTACTGTTGTTCCTTCTTCTCCAGCTGCTGGTGTGTATGTCATCTCTCCGGTTATTGGATCGAATACTACCGTTCCTGTAGCTGTTCCTGTTCCTGCATCTACAATGGTCGTGTCTGCACCTGGTAAGTAATCATCATTTATAAGGATGTCTACTGTTCCGGTAGTACCTTCGGCAACTGTTAATACATCATCAACTGCTGTTGGTACTATTGGATTTGGATCTGTTATATCTGGGTTTCCATCATTATCATCATCTGGATCCGTTATATCTGGATCACCATCGTTATCAGTATCTTCTTCTACCGTAACTGTTACTGTTACTGTATCCGTATCTCCATTAGCATCTGTAATCGTATAGGTAAAAGTATCAATACCTACAAAATCAGGGTCCGGAATGTATTCAAACACCCCATCACTAACTTCGGTTACTGTACCATTAGTAGGTTGTGTAGCAACTGCATAATCATCTCCATCACCGCCATCTGTTCCTATATTATCATTGGTAGTTACATCAATCTGGTTTGCTGGACCAGTAGTACTGTTTTCTACAACAGTTATTGAATCATCAATTCCAACAGGAGCATCATTTACTGCTTCTACTGTAATGGTTATAGTTGCAGTATCACAAACTGCTGGACTTATTGCATTATTACACACTGTGTATACAACTGTTACTGTTGTTCCTCCTTCACCTGCAGCAGCGGCGGCAGATGCTGCTTGAGCCAAATCTAACAACCCCAGCGTTCCAGAGGTACCAAAGACGCTTAGAACGGGAACCACAAAGACTTCAATCGAGTCAATGAACTCGTCAATGACTGGAATGCACTTGCCCAGAAACTCCAATCCAGTGAGTACCCCCAATACGGCAATCGAAAACCAACTGCTTAGTACCGGTTCAATCCAAGTCCCCTCCATGTTGAGCAGAGTGGGGTCCGATTTTTCAACCACTCCCATCAAGAACAGAGTCAAGAACGGACTAATGCCAGTGTTGCCACTCACCGTCAAACTGACGGCGGAGGACGTGATGTAATCAAGAATTTCTGACATGGTAGAAGGAGTTGGTAGAAAGAGTAATCAAAGTCTAATCGAAGCAGTGGAGTAGAATGATCGAAGTTAGTTGTGTGATGATGATGATGATGATGCGCTCAATTTGTGATAGTCAAGTGTTTTGTATTGACATTCACGCATTGTTTTGGCGAGGTTTCGGATCTTTTGCGGAAGATGGGCAGACTTTTCACGATCATAACTGATTGTACGTGTAGTAAAGTAGGGACCAAGAAGTGGAGCTGAGACAGGGGCCATGCGCACTCCTGTTGCCTTGAGCCTTTACCAGGTACATGTGCATGTGCGTCAAAGACTGGTGAAATGAGGTGTCTCTTTGATACAGTGAAGCACAGAGACGGCAGAGAGACGGTAGAAAGAGAGTGATCGTAGACTACAAAGAGGAGATCAAACGACTGGTTCGGGGCGCGGGTTCAACCAAGGTTCAACAAACTTGATGACTGAACAGCTAAACACTTACCATTGATCCTTTCCCATTCCTAAAATTAAAATATTGTGCTTACAGCGGTACTCTTAAAAAGTTCGACTTTGAAGTAATACGGATCGAGCTCGCACCCGGCCAATGATGGGCTAAAGGGAGTTTTGCAGCAAACTACGAGTGCTGTATGGCATTTGTGGTATGCCATATATCGCCCCGCCGTGTGTTTGTCATTGTGGCTTGAGCCGGATTTGTTAATCACAATGTGAGGATTGCATCATCTGCCACTAGATTCAATCATAATGTTCAACATTAAATAGTAGAACACTGTATCGTTTTATTTTGGTCCAGCCATTCAGCAAATCGAGATCTCCAGAGGTGAGTGGATTGGAATGAGCCGAATTCTCGAGGAATTGGACCTACATCCCTCGATAGTTACAAGGCCACTTACAGTCAGTGTTGAAGATCGAGACCCTCTCGAGCGTATCCAAAGCACGTCTCTTTTGGAAACTATGCCATCTAGTCTCTGTCGTGTGAGGGAGTTGCCCTTGAGTGTGCAGCACGAGCAACTCCATGCGGGTGTGATTGTCTTTGCTGGTAGGACCTTGCATACACTATTAAACGCCGGTCTAAGCTATCCCCAGAATGCAATACGATTACGTAGAGTGCCAAGGATAGTAGTGTTGGATGATGGCTGATATTACGTAGTGACATGTATATTGTGGGCTCTCGTTGTTGTCGTCCAGACCTGTGATCACCTTCTTGATGCACGGTGCACGAAACCTCTCTTGCGGCGTGCTGGGCGACTGTCTTCCATCATTCGAGCAGGTTGCATCATTTGGTCAAGCTGCATCACATCGTCAAACAATTGGTGTGCTGTAGGATGACCCCAACTAGTAAAAATGAGAGACATGAAGAACGCTCCAATCAAAAAGCGTCGAACAAATTTCCAAAGCAACGACCCACCCTCAATGTCGATCTTGAGGTATGCGTGCTGCTGCTGATTCTTCCGTTCTGTCGAGCTGCGCACTGGCTTCTTGAGGACAGAATGATGGGGGAATGGATCGAGTGGATCAGCACCACGAATGCTGCTGTAGTCCGAGGATGATGCCACGGAGGGGGCTGGCTGGTAGCGAGGCATTGTAGTGACCATGCCGACCCTGGTCGTCCTGTCAAAGGTAGAGGGCATTCGTCTTTGAAGTAGCTTGGATTGTCGGAGTTTGGCCTGATTCTTGGACGCATGTCGAGATTTCCTTGCTCGATGGAGACGAGCTCTGGCGAGAGAGCGGCGTACCATGCGTTGAACTGCAATTACAGCGTTTTCCAACCGCTCAATACGACTGGCCGCGTCCCATTCTACCTTCATGGCAAGAAGCGGCACAGTCGCTAGGAGAGATACAGCTGCATCAATTTCCTCCTTGGGGTGCTCATGAGATGCAAGGAAGGCATAGGTCAAGAACATTCCAATGACAAAGCGACGAGCAAAGCACTGAACAAACACCATGAACGTGTCCCATGGTTCACCGTAGATGATGGCTCTCAGCTCAAGCTTCATTGCAAGAAAGACAAGAACTCTGGCTAGCATTGCCATTGCTACATCGTCGGGTTCAGTTTCCTCGGGGAGATTGCGGTATGCAACACGGAGATAGATGAGGAACATTCCAGTGACAAACCAGCGAACGCCGCTGGAGTTGAAAAGCAGTTGCAGCTCCTCTCTGGCATTCAAAAGCGACTCGTGAATGTCTGTAAAGATGCGGCTCAGTATGCCGGGCTTGGGAGGCTGTACAGCCTTCCGCTGCACTCGAGGTCGGTGAGTTTCAGCAGCAGTAGCAAAAGTACCATCGACACTTGCAATGTCTGAAAGCACGGAGAACACGGTGACGTCCTCGATATGAACAGTGTATCCTTCGCTCGAGGGATCCTCCGTTTCAACTGTCGCGGTCTGCTCGGTTTCTTCCTTCAATTGGGTCTCTTTCTTGAGGTCAGCTGCTTTCTTGAGTTGAGCTTCGATTCTGAGCTCAGCCTCGATCTTGAGCTTCGATTCTTCCTTGAGTTGAACCTCCCTCTTGAGTTGAGCTTCTCTCCTGATTTGAGCCTCCCTCTTGAGTTGAGCTTCTCTCTTGATTTGAGCCTCCTTCTTGAGTTGAGCTTCTCTCTTGAGTTGAGCCTGTCTCTTGAGCTCAGCTTCCTTCTTGAGGAGCTGGAACTGAGCCTTGGCACGCCAACTGCGGGCCATGCATTGAAGCACAATAGCGGCTTCGTGTTCCAAATACTCGCAAAGAGCAGCAGCATCCTCAATCTCTCGAGCAACACAAGCTCTGGCGAGATGGCAGCGTGTCATGCATTGAATCACAACGGCAGCTTCCGCTTCCATGCGCTTTCGCAGCAACGCAACTTCTTGTTCGAGCTTCTTGGCCACCATTGCTAGATCCGTGGATGGCATTGGAACAGCGCGCCTCGTTGTTTGAACTCCAATCATGATGGTAGTGTGTTGATGGATGATGGATGGATGCTGTGATCTTTCTTGACGCCCCGTTTTGCGAATAAAGCTAGCATAAAAAGTGAGAAATGACTACGTTTTTGTGAAGAAAGGCTGACGTAACCCTGCCACAAATCGGAGTTCCTAATTGAAATCCGTAAACTCAGTGACAACATCAAATGATGGCTTTTGATTGGATAGCAAGAGATAGTCACAGAGAGTCTGACGTAGGCAGAACTCAATCGTAATCCGAGGCGCGCCCGCTCTCTAGCCAGAAGCTACAACACGTACAGTACTGTACTGTACGCGAGCTAGATCTCATGGATTCATTCTATGAGTTAGTTGGTACACATAGGGGACCCGCAAGCGAGAGTAAACAGGCGCATCTCACTTCGCGGTGAACAGAGTTCACTAGATGTTGAGAGACCACAAAGTCAGACTCTCCTCTAAGTTGTTGGTGCCTCTATAGCGTTGTTCGTCTCAGATATGCAGCACTTAGATCCTTTGATACAACGTGTGAGACATGAAACAACTTTAGGAAAAGAGAGCAAACGCGCAAGCAATCAGGGATCGAGCAAGAGCCAACGTTGTCGGACTCATCACGGGCTGATGCCCAGAGTTGGTTGGAGCCGACACAGCATCCAAGGCGCACCGTGAAGCCTTGAAGGGGTTGGTACATTTGTCGTAAAACGTCTCTGTTGCAGAGACTGCAGTCTTTCTAGACCCAAACCCCTCTTCACACACCCCCTCTAATGCGTGTGAGTCAGCAAGAAACCTACTTGGACTGCTTGAGGCGTCAAAAAGTTCGTCAAAGACAAGAGTCGAGTTCTGTGTCTCTCTGGCTTCCTCGCAGAGCACAGAGTTTGCGTACGCAATGTCTTCAAAGCAACTGTTGGTGACCGCTACATGTCCACCATCCAAAGTAGTGACGATGCAAGCCACTGTCGTAACGTTCTCAAAGCGAACGTTTTCCACCTTGACTCGTTGCCCTTCGCTCACAATGGCCCAGCTCGTGCGAATGTTACGAAACACGCTGTCGCGGATTGTCACATCTAAAGACAAGCGAGGGACCTTCGTCTTGAACATGGGACTGGTCCTGTCTGCTTCAAACACACCATGTGCTACCATGTCCTCCCAAATACAGTCCTCAAACACAATGTTCTCGCCCTTGGTGAATAGACCAATGGAAAGGCTACCACCCGCGGTAGGAGAGATTGCCATATCGCCGCCGTCTGCAAAACCCAAGTTGCCTTGAAACGTGATACCCTTCACGAGAAGACCATCAATCGAAATGGTGCCATTGTCAGGGTGAGATGGTGCAATAGCTTGAGGTGCAACGATCTGAATTGTACCACCGGCGAGAATGCAGTTGTTGGAAGAATCACCCGACGCTCCACACTTGATCGTTACGTTCGGCTTGGAAATGACAAGAGGTTGGTCACCCGGCAAAAACTCGGTAAAAGTCGCGTCTGTAGGTTTGGCGATGGTGATTCTGGAGCCGGGGCAGAGGATGAACTCGGTTTGTGAGCCTACAAGCATGGCTACAGTAATGGCCAATGTGCTATTGTAGCAATCGTCGACGGAGGAGGAGGCGAAGGACGTGGTGGCGAGAAGTAGAGAAGGGATTGTGATGAAGTGTTTCATGGTTTCATGGTTTCTAATTTGTGTCTTTGAGATGAATGGGAATCTCACAATCTAGACTTTGTGTAAAATAAGAACCCCACCATCGTATGCATTCGGTTCTTCTCTGGAGTCCTTGTCTATGTTCAATGTGGTGGTAAATACTATAGCTACTAGAGTACTGTCGAGGTGCGAACACCACTTTTTGGGCTGAATGCGAATCTCGCAATGGAAAAGGAACACCATGCTCAATTTTGCCAGTGCTCCCGGTTTGTTCTTAGATCATGGAGGTGCCATTATCGGTACGTTCACTTTAGCAACTACCTGGCAGCACAGCAAAGAGACGCCAGTGATCGCTCTTCCACCAGCAGTCATTGCTCGATCAGGGCGACACTTGATTCCAGCATTCGGAAAGGAATCTTGAAAAAGGAGAAGAGGGAGGAGGTTCCGCCCGCTCCCCGCATCTAGCCATCGCCTAAGCACTATTACCATAGCTCTAGTACGTCGTGGTATGCACAAGAAAGCGACTAAGTATATTTTTGAAGTGATACCTCTAGGCCCACAATAGCTGGTTGTTAGTTCGACAACGAGAGAGCTATGCGAGAGTACCAGCTAGGTTGGAAGTTCTTGTCTTCGCTAGTTGGGAACCTAATAATATACGCACTATAATGCAGTTGACAAGCAAGAACATCAAGAGGAGATCTAGAGAACGGCACAGTTATCATACAATCTCTCCTTCGTTAGAGATCTAACTTGAACTCTCTGGTGGTTCGTGTAGCTTCTGCACACAAAATATGTGAAAGGACGCGAAACGCATATTTTTATCATATGCGGTATGTAGCATCTAAGTGGACGGATCAATGCCCATGTCCCTAATTGACGCCGCCTATGTCCCTTATTGATCAATAAGGGACATAGGCAACTGAGGCACGAGTCGCGAAGTGTGTTAGCAGCCTTTGAGGAGACTGCCTGCCGATAGCGCGTCGGCGCAAAGACAGCTAACACTACTGGGGCAGGATGTTGATGTGGACGGTGGCATTGAGGCCACAGCCACATATTCTTCCATCAAAAGGTAGCGAAACTATATTGACCGAGCTAGAGCGTCACTTTCGCTGACTCTGTTGAATGGCCGAACGACTCCGCAATCAACGTGCACTGTTTCTCGCCACATTCAACGCTTCACATGCACCGGCAAGACCGCTAACAGGCCAAAGGAAGACTGGTTGGAGCAACTTCCGTCTACCCCTGAGTATTGCAGTCTTGTTGGGGTGCCGTACATTTATGTGTCTGGTGATAGCTGACATACACGGCATACATGTACCATGTACCTGGAATGACACACAATACCGAATGCTCTAGAGCCGCCGAAAAGCTAATCGTGGTAGGCTTTTTTAACTGCGGTCTTCTGGCGATGGCATCACCTATTATAAGTATGCCATACATATCGCAGTGTTCTGTCACCCTTATCATTTGTAACAGAAAATTTGGCACATCATGTGCTTTAAAAACCGTCCACACTGTTCAAAGTGTAAATAGATTTGAAATTAACCGTCGTTTAGCGCTACTTAGCTTCTCAATTTTTGTGCACATCAAACATCGTACCATACTATTTTTGGCTCATAATATCAAAATTTTTGAATCTTATTATCAATGCCGTGTCGCCTTGGTCTCACAATCTTGTTCCATTTTTCGTTGATGACCACTATGATGATGAAAGGTGCGATTCTAGTCATTTTCTTTCTCCAGTGTATGACGGTTCACAGCTCCAGCAGCAGACGGCTGCTGAGCCTTGAAGGAGGTGCTATGGGTCGAATGGATGGCGTGGACAAACAGGAAGGGCGCACTGTTGGTGCAACGAAGACCACTGGAGTTCTCTCTCGAAATCTCCACGAAAAACGAACCAAATCATCAAAAAAGAAGGAAGACAAGGCTCCGTTGACGGACAAAACTCACAAAGGAAAGAAGAATGCGACCCATAAGAGTAGATCCCAAGGAGGAGACGGGAAAGCCAGCGAGGGCAAGAAGAACGGAATGGGCTCGAAGAAGAGCTCGAAGAAGGGCAAGAAGCAGCGGGAGTCAAAGTCTAATAAAATGTCTTCGAAGTCTGGTTCGACCAAGAAGGCCTCTAAAGAAGGCTCTCATCCCAAAAGATCTCCCACCCCTCAGCCTGTTGCACCTAGTTTCATTCCAACTATTGCTCCGACGGATCAACCGACTACGAAATCTCCTACAGGGTCACCTAGTTTCATCCCAACTCCCGCTCCGTCAGATCGACCGACTACGAAATCTCCTACAGGATCACCTAGTTTCATCCCAACTCCAGCTCCGACAGATCGACCGACTACGAAATCTCCTACAGGATCACCTAGTTTCATTCCAACTCCCGCTCCGACAGATCGACCAACCACGAAATCTCCTACAGGATCACCATCAGTTGGACCAACCCTAAACCCAACCCAACTTCCAAGTTCAAGTTCCACTGCCATTCCAACTGATAGGCCAACTTCCAGTCCAACTGCTGATCCGACTCCCAGTCCAACAAAAAGTCCCACGGTCGTACCTAGCACACAAGTTCCGTCTCAAATGCCCGTAACATCCATGCCATTTTCACCACCAATTGAAGTACCAAGTGCATTACCAACTGTCTCGGCAGCACCTACGTGTCTCGAGTGCGACGATAGTATTGATTGAGACAAGATACTGGTTCCAGCCGATCTGCGTGACTGAAGAAATGCTGATGTATTGTAAAAGAAACCTCGATGAGTATATTTGTTTTGCGATGCATCGCGCCACTACTAGAGTGGCAACTGTTTTCAATCACAGTCGACAACCGTAGCAGTAAGTAAACGTGTGCATATAGGCTTGGATGAACTTTTTACGTTGGGTGCGGTTCAGCCTGTGCGTGCTTCTCCCTACCACGCTGAAAAGAAGATTTCCAAGCCACGGTTGCATCGTGAACAACGAGCTGTGAGCCAACAGTGGTGCGCATCTCGACCACCATCACTTCGGGTGTACCATCAATCAAGGTGCTGTGCTGTGTCCGTGTGATGTGCAAGAAACGTTACAAAAACTCGAAAACTGATGTTCGGTATATTCAGATAACCAATCCAAAACTGTGGTTCGCCTATTATTAGGAGGCAGCTGTGATGATTTCAATCCAATACATTCAACGTATTGACCTTGATACTCAAATCCTACGCAAGTGCCTCTTATTGACTTTCCAAATACGGTGCCAACGCTGGCCAGCAGTTAATTCAGAAAAACCTGATCATGTGAATTCGTGTAGACAACGGAAACCCCACCTCGCACGAGAGCGGCTCAGTTGATTCCACACACAAGAAGCTGTCCATATTGGTTGATGGAGGTCATAAATTGGTCAGCTGCTGCCATGGAAAATGTATCGTACCGTCTCGAGGTCTCCCACGAAACGACCTACGCCAGCAACTAGCATTCCTTCACGAAAGATTCCGAGCCAGCCAACCGCGAGACTAACTAATCATCTTCTACTCGGATACTGGACAGGATTCCAATCTTACTTGAGATGGTAAATCTGGTAGTACAATCACTTTTTGGCTTGCGTTGCTACGTCGGGCGTCACAGGTGTCTCACCTGTACTTGAGGAGTAGATCCCAGGATGGAGTTGGTCTATTCCTTGTTGTCGTAGTTGCTCCTTGTAGGTGGTGTTTTGTCGTGATATAACTATGCGGTTGGAATTGAGAATGACATTGTGGTTGGTTGTTAACCACAGTTAAATGTGGTTAACTACGCGACCAACCACAGCAAACCACAGCCAGCCACATCAGCCAACCACAAACAGCGTCATTATGACACCACGCACAAGGTGCACTATTTGACTGACACTCGTTTCAAGTCGTGAAAAGGTGATGGATTTGAGCAAAAACAGTAGTGCATTCTATCTCATTTGTCGATCTCCCAATCAAGACCCCTTGTTGATTGAAAGTGTGGGTGGCTACCGCAATAAACGGGATACGACGCACTTTTTACCCCATTTGCTCATTGCTTTTATCTTTCGCGTCCACCGTCCACCATCAGCACAAGATGTGGGCCTCCGCGATGGCGTCGTTGTCTTCGTGTCCTGTCGTTGTTATCCTTCTTTTATCGACTATTCTGGGGGCAGCATTGACAAACGCCAGCGATAGCAGCAGCAGCAGCCAATGCACTCTGTGCCTCAATGGCGAAGAGTTTAACCCTTTGTTTGGTACAAAGCCAATCGGCATGACAGTTCCTATTGCTGTCCCGGATTGTAATGCACTGATGAGCATAGTCACGATTGTTCCCGAAGCCAATTCTCTGTGTGAGGTTCTGCGCTATCTATCCACCTATTGCGGATGTTCTCGCCCTGAAAATTCCTGTCAGCTGTGCCCAGAGTCGAGACCCGTATTGAAGAATAAAACTACCAATTTGGATTCTCTGGATGTGGTGGGCTCTCTCCCGAGGGATATTCAAGTGGTACTAACGGAGCTAAATGGCGCCATACTCAACTGTGAACAGCTCGATTCGGCCATGTCAACATTTCACTCCGACGATCCGATTTGCTCTTCCCTGAAAGAAGGGGATCAGGAAACTTTGCAAGCTACATGCGGGTGCACAGAAGAAGAACCTGCAGAAGAACAAGGACGGAACAACTCTTGTTCCTTTTGTGTTGGGGGTCGAGACCTTCCGTACATTCCAACAACTACATCCATTCACTTTCAAGATCCAACCTCGGAGCCCATATCGTGTCAAAGTCTATTCGATTTAACACTCGAGACGGAAGCTGATTCTCCCTTGTGCGCTTCGATTCAAGAGCATTCGTACAGCTGTGGATGTCCTCCTGCACGAAATGAGAGCACAACAGTATCGTCCTGCAGCATATGCAATGGGAAGAAGCTGCTCAACAAGGAGTTCCTCTTGGTAGTGGATGGTGTAGTGACCAATTGTCAAAATTACGAAGCCAAGCTTCGAACCATGAAGCCAGACGAGGGCTGCATTGTCACTGACGATATTGTCGAACAGTGCGGTTGTGTTGACGAGGAGCAACAGGAATCTTGCAGCATTTGTCCTGGGGGCGAACCCATTGGACTTCCCGATAAGGACGTTACAAGTGCCGTGCAGCGTTCCTTGATAGGCATATTTGATGCACCAGCGTACACGTGTGGCATGGTTCAAACAGGACTTGCGTTTGAAACCAAAGACAGTCTTGCGTGTAAATCAGTGCATTTGATGGCCAAAATATGTGGGTGTCCACCACGAGAAAACTCGTGCAGCATATGTGGTGCTAGTGGCAGCAGCATCATGACCAAACCAGACGCGCAGTTTATCGTTGGCTACAATGATGTGATTGGACGAAGAAGTGATGTTCTAGCTGCCATATACGAGACAGGGCCTACCTTTGACAGCTATGCTACGAATCAGTTGATGACGTGCGAACTGGCGGACTCGGCGTTGAACTATGTACTGCCAGAGGACGATCCGGAGAATTGCTTTCCAATTCAGCTGAGCAATAGCCACCACTGTGGATGCAGTCCACCCAATACCAAGGGGGTCGTCATGTTGTGGATGCAACGCGGTTTTGCCATTGTTTCAATGATTGTAAGTACTATATTATTATTGTTGCCAGTGCCGCTCCAAGTTTGTGTATGTCCACTCTCTATTAATTTTAACTGGTGCCTTGATTTCCAAACATGTATTGTTGCAAAAGGGGTCCATACTGATAATACTCTTCATAATGATGTGGGACAAGAAGAAGAGGTTTGTCGCGTACAATCAGATTCTGCTTGGAATTAG
>JAVCKV010490093.1:0-11716 GCA_032274145.1 Herpochondria borealis | reverse complement strand
ATATATATATATGCATATCTCTAACATGAATCTAATATGCGACAATATTTAACAACACTATCTAGAGACCTTCCGCTTCATCTAGTCCCAAGGCAAGGTTCAAGTTCTGGACAGCTGCTCCGCTGGCACCCTTGCCGAGATTGTCCAAACGGGCACAGAGCACCACCTGTTCCGCATCATCGTTGGCAAAGACAAAGAGCTCCATCTTGTTGGTATTGGCCAACGTGTCGGGACGCAAAAATCCACCACGCTCCAACAAATCAGCATCCTTGGCACCCTGTTCGCCCAATGGCATGACAGTAATGAATTTACTATCCTCGTAGTACTTGGAGAGCACCTTGTGAATCTTAGCTCCACTCGTGCCCTTTGCTAGCCACGCATAGTGAAGGGGGACGGATACCACCATACCTTGTGGGAAGGTTGCAATTTGAGGTTGGAAGATTGGTTCCTTGCCCAAGAGACTGTACTTTGCCATTTCAGGAATGTGCTTGTGTGCCTGTGTTTGTTGTGCGGTCGACAGTGAGTGTTTAGTTGTTGTCATTCTGCGCTTGAACTACAAGTGTGCGTACATGCTCACACAAGACAACGACTTACCAATCCATGTCCGTAACTGCTCCATGGTTCATGATTATCTCCTTCGAAGATTTCCATCAGTCCCTTTCCACCACCCGAGTATCCAGAGATTGCATTCACAGTGACAGGAGTACCCTCTGGCAGAATGCCAGCATCAACCAAGGGGCGAGTGAGACCGATAAAGCCAGTTGGGTAGCAACCAGGATTAGAGATGCGCTTGCTGCTAGTGAGTGCCTCTCGTTGCTCCTTTGAGAGTTCTATATAATAGCAAGTAGCAAGGGTAGCGACAAGGAGAATGTGAGCATACGCTGGTTTGTTCATGTATCATCACAGGCAAAGAGGAGTTAGTCGTCGCGCATACATACCTGGAAAGCCATAGGTCCATGTGTCATCGACACGAAAGGCAGTGGAGGCATCAATGAGAACTGTGCGATCGTTGTCCGCTTCAACCCACGATGCTGCCTGTATGGACGCCTCGTCTGGAAGACAGAGAATGACTGCATCGGCTTGGTTGATGTAGTCCGCTCTTGCCCCGTCATCCTTGCGCAAATCATCAGGAATGGAAAGGATTTCCAAGTCGTCGCGTTTCGCTAGGCGGTCTCGGACCTGGAGACCGGTTGTTCCAGCTTCGCCGTCGATGAAGACCTTCTTCTTGTCAAAGAGAGCAACCGACGGTTGGCGGAAACGGCCATTGGAAGGTACAAACGCCAAGGCGGTGGGCGCAAGCATAAGGAGAGCTACACTGAATCGGGCCATGATGAGATTGGACTGAAGATTAGATGGATGTCTTAGTTGCAACAATAGCTAGTCAAAGAACAAGAAGAGTGCGAGTGCAGGGGCAACAGAGGCAACCAAAAGGTGAGAGCTTGGTGAGAGAGTTCAGAGTTCAGTCCATCTGCCGATCTTTCTTTGTCGTCTGACGATCTTGTCATGTTCTCAGTACAGAAAACGCCAGTACGTTTGTATGGAATGCATACGTGTACTGTTACGTCGACAAGGGGTGCGCGTCTCGATCATTTTGGTACGTAAACTAAGGAAACCCGGAGAAGCAAATGGTTAGCTCACCGCCAAGGTAGGTGTCTAAGTTGTCGCCTGATCAGATCTGTCCCTGCAGGTGCGCTGGGTGTTTGCTTGTTACCTTCAATAACGAACGTTTGATTGGTTTCATTGCGCTGCATCCATTGCGAGGAAGGTTCATCTAGTACACGTATAGCCCCAAAACGAACCGGACTGCCCAATCGACAAGTGAGTGGAGCCCATAAAGACGACGTACGGAGAGAAACGCTCTAAGCCGTGAACATACGATGGCCGCCGTTCCAATGGAGACTTTCAAAAGCTCAAAACTCTGTCTACATTACTACTACTTAGTTATTACCATCTCTCAATCGGATTCTCACATTTGTCTGAGTAGCTCAATTTCCATCCTCTTGATACGAGTCTTTTTTTTAAATATAAGTACTCCTTGAAACAAGCAAAATCAGTTTTTGCCATAACGATTTGGGTTGTCCGGTGCTGTGCATGAGAGTGTCTATCCATATGCGCGCAATAGCCCGTTCGACTTGTTGTTTCCAAGCCGTGTCTTGGCAAGAAATACTTTCCGTTCCAGACTTCTGATCGTCGCTCGAGTCGTATCCTCATCCTTCTTTGAGCAACTTTGAAGGGCATCGATCGAAGCTCCATACGCATCAAGTGCTTTCTTCCAATCGCTCTGTTTACTGTACACGTCGCCAATACAATGGATGTTCTTTGCTACAGAACGCGGATCGAATTCCACCCGTGCGTGTGTTCGTATTTGCAAAGCCTGGGTAAATGCCTTTAGTGCTCTTCGGTAGTCTCCGCGACGAAAGCTGTTGGCACCAGTCTCATCCAACGTGTCGACCAGATCTTCGCATTCTTTTTGATTGAACTCGCCCTCCTTTCCGCACACGTTGCGTAACTTGTTCTGTCGTCTAAATCTGCGTGGCACAGATGTCAAAGAGCGTGAGGCAATCTGACCAACAATCGCGTGCTAACATTATCTCATCATGATCTTAACTTACCTAGCAACATCTTTTGGAGTGTAGAACATGTCCTTTTTGCTCTCTTCCGGTGTTCTCGGGACCACCCAGAGATCCGATACCAATGGATCGGCGAAGGTCACCATTCTGCAATCAATGATTCCCGAAAGCTCCGAGTCCACAGTCACAGCTGTTTCGACGCTTGCCGTCTCTGCTTTGTCTTCCACGGCGATGACTACATTGGAGGTAAGCTCTGACTCTACAGCCGTTTCCACTCCATTATCTGCCATCATTGCGACCACCTCAACAGAGCTTGGGCGGCTAATCCATCGAACTGTGGTGGCTGCCATTGCTGTTATTGTTAGTTATGCGCACGTGACGATTCGCCGAAGCTGATCATTCTTTTTTCTGCCGTTTGTCGATATTTAAGTGAGGCTAGCACATGTATAGTGTTCAAATTGTGTGAATTCCTTAGTTTGAATCGTGTCATCTGCCGTAGAAACATAGGGGGCAAGATAGCGGGAGCTGGTCTTGCAAAAACCTAGGTTGCAGTTCAAACGATTGGAATCCGAAGGGTAGGCACATATACACCTTCTTGTTGATACAAGCGACGCTGGTGTTCTGTTCTCAGTCGCAGTGTGTCATGTCACGCGGCGACCAAGGTATCTTTCTAAGCTGAGCCAAATATCACTTTGTTTCACTGCAGCTCAAATGCCTTTGTCCTAGGCGATGTTCTTGGTGTGGTGGACACAGAGCAAGGATTGATGCGATTCGTCAAGCGGCTTACTGTTGTTCAGTCTCAGTTCGAGTTCGAACAGCTCACACGCGACCGTGATGTATCATCGACGGATAAAGGTCAGATTCAAAACCAGGGTGCTACTTGATGGAGAAAAGGAAACCGAATCATCTAAGTAAAAAGTGGCACAAAACATGAAATGCGTGCTGCATGACGCGCCCTCTGCATTTACCAAATAAAGTTGGTAAAACCAACCCGCCAATTCTTGAAGCTGCTGTTCGAGATCTCCAATGCTTGCCTCCATAATCGCTCTAGTGACCACAAACGCCCTCAATGTTTCATTTTAAATATTTTTTCTTGAGAAGCAGAATAATGAGCAAGACTCCAATGATTGACAGCAGACACGCAATACACTTCATGGGTCGTGCGTTCTTTTGATGCTTCTCTGCCTTTTCCAATTGCTGAATTCCAGTCTTGGTGTGTTCGACGACAGCCTCCATGTTGTAATCAATACGATCCAGAATAGTACCCTGATCAATCACCAACACTGCCAATTCTTTGAAAATCGCTCCCAACTCTTCAATCGACTGCGCAATTCTCGAAATTTCCGTATCCCGACTCTGCACTGCTTCTGTCAAGTCATCCACGACGGCCAGTTGCTGACTGTTGAAAAAGTCGTTTTGTCCCGCATCCAAAATGTCCAAGCCAAACTTTGGGTCAGTGCCACTCTTTTGGGCCTGCACTTCGGCCAAGTATTTGCGCTGGGATTGTCGAAATTGCGCCGACAACTCTTGCAATCGTTTGGCCAAACTGCGCTGCACGTTGGCACCTACCGCGGCTTCTTCACCACCGGCACGTCTAGTGGCGGTACCCACGCGTTTCAAATATCGTTCGGCTTGGCGGAAACGGTCTGGAAATGAAAGTGAGGAGGAAAGTGTGAGGAGAGAGGGGCGATTGGAGGGAGAGGTGCTAACCACCTGAAAGTACTTGTAGTAAAGTCTTCGTACCTGTTACATCTTGAGTCAACTTTTCAATCTTTCCCTCCATATCATCTAAATCTTTGCCAAAGACGGAACCAACACGACTGCTGTGCAAACTCTGCAGAATGCCCATCATGCGCACAATTTCAGCAAGTTCTGCATGTACCGCGTCTACATCGTCGACCCACTGAGGAGGCAGGGCTGTCGAAGACGACTTGAAGGAACTCATTTGAATTCCACCTTCTTCTGCCATGAGCAAATCATCGGTACCACCAGCCATTAGTTTCTTGGAAGGAGCGGCTATAATATTTACGACAGACCCACCAATGATCATGCTGTTAGTCACACTAGTAGTGTTTTGCATCTCTTGAAACAGCAAACAGACATATTTCTCTTTTTCTTTTTGTTCGTACCATATCCATTGTTCTTATCATTCCGACGACGCATGTTGGCCGCAGCACGGCGTTCGAGAAAGGCAGAGGTGAGATCGCGAGACGCCATGGTGGTTTCTTCTTCTTCTTGTCTAAAATTTTATGCGTTGGTCTTTTTGCGCGAGGTTTTTCAGAGGGAGATAAAACCGAGTCGTTGAGTTAGTCGAATAAATCCATTTTCACAGTCCTTCCGTCGCTCGTACCCAACGTGCCAACCATTGAAAACACTGAGAATGAAACTGCTGTTTTCACTTTCCCCTCTCGCCGCCGTTGTCAATCAACCATGAAGATTTTTGCCAAGCGTAGCAGCAACAAGAAGGTCAATTCTTCCATTTCAGAGGCTGACCGTGCCGTATTGGACCTCTTGAAGAAGAACCCGTCAGAATGGAACGCCAAAGAACGACGCATGGTGAAACGATATCAAGCTCGCAAGCCAACAACTAATGACGACGACGCTGATGCGCCAACAGCAGGTGCTACAACAGCAGATGCTACAACAGCAGATGCTACAACAGCAGATGCGTCAGGTGCTACAACAGAAATAGCAAGCAAAGGCGAAGAAATCGTTGCAAAAGAAGAGAATGAGGGAGGCAATGATGATGACTCGTCGTCTGATTCGGACAGTGATTCGGAGGAAACTGAGACCGCTCCAACATCAAAGGCAAAGGAGGAGGAAACGGAAGCAGTTGCTCCAGCTGCAGAGAAAGCCGAAGAGACGGAAGTAAAGGAAGAAGTAGCTGGTTCTTCAACCAAAGATACAAAAGGCGACGATGAGGAATTGCGCAAACTATTGGACAAGCTCAATTCAAAGAATAAACGAAAGTTGACTCGACAATTGGAACGCGGTGGCAATGCAGATGAAGTGCGTGAAGAAGCTCTCAAGGTATTGGAAGAGTCGAAGCCAGCTCCAGTTGCTCCAAAAGATGAGCCTGCCACCAAAAAGTCATCGAAAAAGCGCAAGGCTGATTGGAGTAGTCTGACACCTGAAGAACGACTAAGACGAGAAGAACAACGTCGTAAGCAACAAGAGGCTGCCGCGAGGCGAGAAGCTGGTGGCAGTGGAACGGCGCACAAGCACCCTCTCAACTCGGAACGACGACGAGCAAATAGACGAAAGCCGAAATGGGTTCGTCGTCCTGGTGAGGTTGTGAATGAGCACGATACATCTGGATATCATATGCGAAGGATAACCAAACAACCGTACTAGTAGTGCTTTTGTGTGTTGTCCCGACTCTACTCTATTGCAATCTTATAGATTATGCTACAGGGCATGTTTCTCGAATTGAATCAGTAGGCAGATCCAAGGCTGGAAGACACAAGAGAAGAGATCTTACGGAGCTCGCATAGACTACTCGATTTCCAGCGTCCAATACTATATTATGTGCGACAAACCTCCCAATGCAATACACATCTCGGCGAAACTGCGGGTCAGCCGACGGTTTGCCAAGTCTGAATCACACAGCCGTGTTCCGTCGAAATCTTCAACGGCTCAAGTCTGCAGGGCACTCTACACATGATGAACATCGAGGCGCTGCTCTAAGGATTGCGAGAAAGGCGATCCTCTTGGAAATGTTACTCATTTCCCTATAAGGCAAGAGTTTCGATTTGAGAGTAGTATACATGGCGTTTTGTCGCGACGCATTGTTGAAAATCGGGCATGCTACCTCTGCCGCAAGAAGTGGACAGATAATAATGGTAGTGAGCTGCGTCTGAATCATCATATATACATATGGGATCCTAAAATCACATTAAAATATAGATATCATGTAGCACCATGAATGCACGAACCGCGCACTTCCTCCAACTTCTTCTCTTTCTCTTCAATCTACTCTTCTTTTCCTTCGTGCCACATCTGGAAGTCGTCTTGCATTTTAGTACCTTCCTTACGTTTCCTCAATTTCCCGTCCTCGCCAATTTCCGCAACCTCTCCCTTTCCACGTAAGTGGTCATTCGCGACTTGCATCGTGATGATCATCGTATTCTTTTCCGAGGTCTCTCTCATGCCAATGGCTGCTTCGTCAATTTCGTACTTTAGATCAGATACAACCAGCTGCGCCTTCGACAGAAAATTGCGAGGAATTGTCTCTGCTCCACCTACTTCTTCCAAAGCTTCCGCAAAAATTTCAATCTTTTCGGCTTTCTTATCAGCAAGAATGTCTGCTCGCTCACGAAATGCTTCTTGCAGTTGCTCTTCCAAGATCTTCGACACTTCTAGCACCATTGCTTCCACATCCACAATCTGTCCATCACTAGCAAACATTTTGCCAATTTCCAATGCGGCAGAAAGCTTCGCCTTTTGTAAGCGGAGCATCATCACGCCTTGATTTGCAATAATTTCCCCTTCTTCTGCTTCGTAAAGGCGCTGTATAGCAAGTGAAATGGCCTCTTTCCCCAACTCCTTGGTTTGCAGCTCGCCGTCTGCCCGACTTGCAGTCTCCACGTTTCCATCCTCGTTGCTGGCGAAATGGTCATGTCCGTACTTTGCCATCACTTCCGTGGACTCAATTGATCTTGTTTCGACCTTGATATGCTCTTTCTCCATGGCAATCATCATTATACTTGTGTCAAGCAGACCTTGGACAGTCGTCTGAGGTCCAAACCTAACACTTGGTCCGAGTTGCTGGCCTCGGTGATACCACGCATAGTACGGCAATTCAAGAGCTGAATCCGAGCATTGAGTGACAGCACAGTCAATCTCTGCCACGACAAGGTTGTTGAGATGGGTTGACTGGTGGTGAGCTCTGTGTGCAAAATCGTGCCAAACGGGACGGAAGGAGGCACAGTTTGGGAGTTGTTGCGAGGAAGTGAAGGCGATCATTACGTTCTCGCCAGCGTCCACCAACTTTTCAACACTTTTGGCCCTCACTGCATACTCGATTTGGAGATCCCAGGCATTGCTAGGGTCCCGTGGGGTGTCACCTGCAGAAGCAACATTGCTGTGTTGGTGGGCGATACCAGCTTTGGGGACGTCCTCTGATGTGTGAAATGAGTTGTGACGAACCACTTCTTCAAAGCGCAAGGGTGGCACACTCTCCTCGTTGGTAGTAGCCATAATCTGCTGCTGTGGAACGTATTCTTCAAACGCCGCATAACGGTCATCAGATGGTACACGCTCCTCTTCATGGTGGTCATCATAGATCATGCTCTTCCATTCGACTACCTCACCGCCGCCTCCTCCAAAGGGATCGAAAACGAAGACCCAAAGGCCCACCCATATGAAGATTGCGAGGCACATGATAGCTGCCTTTGCAACTGTTTCTTTTTTCACAGCATTCTCACCCTTCCAAAGTTCTTCTTGCTTCTCGTTCTTGCTGAAGTTGCAAATGCTGCTCTTGCTATTTTGCGGCTTCTCCTGTTTCTCCTCGTCCTGATGCTCCAGAAGAGGGACGCCTTCGAACATACTGCTCTCCGTATCTTCTAATCCTCCAATGCCATTCATTCTCAATTCTAGTTGACAATAACACTGTTATTACCTTGCTACAACGCAACGAAGAACAAAAACAAATCCATGTTCTCCGCGATTGCTGCGCCCGAACCCGGAAGATCACGAACGGGGAAAACCAGTTGGCAGGAAAAAGTGCGTGGGCTACTCGTGGTCTAGAGCAATAGCCCTAGTGCATAGATAGCACAATCTAACAGCTCACTCTTGAGGTTGTCTTGCAGAGACTGTGGCTTACCTGCGCAATTTCAAATTATAAACAATGCTATATTTCAGAATAGCCAGTATCAAAGCCCTCGATGAATTGACACTGAGAGACTCCCCCCACTCAGTCCTCCTCGCTAATGGATTTCGTTCGATTCTTCTCCATATACAACCTCGCCTTGAATCCTTGATGCAGTTTAGGGCAATTGAATCCTCGAGAAGGAAAGTACGCATCGCAAAACTTATTCTCCAGGTCCGGTCCATACAAGTAGCCATATTCATGAGTTTGCAATTCAAGCGCCAGTCGTTGCTCGCTACTCATGCGTCGACCCCTTTTCCTGCTGGCTATCAAGGTCGGTGTCCACGGTTCCCAACCAGTTTTAAACGAACCAAACTTAGCACCTACCTCTTCCAAAACGACGCAAGGGACAAAGGATGGATGACTGGGAAGCCATCGTTCCATGGACATTCGTCCAAATCCAAATGGAACAGAGGCTTGCATTTCGTCAATGGACTCCTTCGTGGATGGACAGAACTCTGCAGTTCCGTTGTACACCTCCACAATGAGTTTGCAGAGATTGCGACGCTCCTGCTCGTACTCACGAGGTGGAACGAGGGAGCGTATGTAGTCACACTTGGCAGTCCAAAAGTTGCCAGGGACGTGACTGAAGGGGAAGGTTTGAAACTTCAAGGTGCATACGTTGCACCGACTGGTTTCGATGTCGTCGTTGGGTTTCGTAAGTGCTGTGCAGGCTTCGGAAAGAGCTCCTTTGGTTCCGATTCGCCGCAGCCGTCTGTTTAGGTGAGTATTATGTAAGGAACCCTTGTTGTGTAGATAAATAACAACGTCATCTGGATGAGCGACACAGTGATTGTGAAGTGCTTGCAGCGTCACTTCTTCGTTTGCCTCTGGATAGTATCCAAGCTGTTGGCAATCCATGTCGGGTGGACAAATGGATCCCGAGTGGTTGTATCCTATTATGTTGTAATAGAGTGTGGCATTCTTGTGGTGACTGGCATTTGCAAGCTGTTCAACTTGTTCTTGTACAATGCTTCTACCATTCCGGGGCTGTTTTGGGCCTATGAAAGCGTTCAGAAAGATTGCAGTG
The DNA here is from genome assembly GCA_032274145.1 of Herpochondria borealis. Classification (NCBI taxonomy): domain Eukaryota; phylum Rhodophyta; class Florideophyceae; order Ceramiales; family Ceramiaceae; genus Herpochondria; species Herpochondria borealis. The sequence goes on along the minus strand of JAVCKV010490093.1, from coordinate 2,247 downwards.
TGGGAGGAAGACCCTTCAGGCTTTTCTTGTTGAGAGAGCATACGCTGCGTTACCGGCACCTCTATGATAGAGTTCGTCATTGTAATGCTGCTTCCAGTAGCAGTAACCCTCAGCACGAGGAAATTCTGAGGAACCATAACAGCCAACGATAGCATTGTGGCGACTCCGACCACCAATCTGATAGTCGGCTCCCACCGTGCTGATGAGCCCTGTTTCTTCTTCCCTTGATGTGCCATGACTGACTGACATACACCGAAGGGATTTTATACTCGGCTGGCTTTGGTTTCGTAGCTAGCGGTTTGATGTCAGATGTAAGCGCGGTTATCATTCAAGCATCATCACAACGAAAATGAATCAATCTAGTTTGAACTTTTGCCACCCAAGGGCGAAAAGTGTGATGCGAGAGACGATGTATCAGTGCGCTGCGTTAACATGCGTATGTCATCTGCATCACGTTTCATGCTGTGAGGCGTTTACATGGTGCACCTAAGTCAAAAGCGTGGTCATCGAGGAAGCGGTGCGTTAAGTGACAAAGTGCTCGTGTCTTAAATGCTTATGCCAGCGCGTTTGATAGCGGAGATTCCGTTGACTTTCGATGGCTTCCACAAAAAAGATACATGCGAAAATTCTGGCTCTCTCTAAAATGGATACTACGGTACGAGTACTACCGTATAAAGATCCAATTGTACATTTCGAATGAATGAATAATGAACACAACATCGAGCAAGATGACAATGTCTGCTTTAGATCGATAACACATAAAGCAAACGCACGAGGCCATCAGACTCCAAAACGAACGTTTACATCACTATACAAAGGTGCAATATATGATGAGAGAGAAGGAACAGAGCTGGCGCAAGAAGCTTCGGCTACTCCTGTTTCGACAGCGGAAACGACCACAGTTTCTTTTGCTGGTTGCCGCGGTTACTCTTCTGGTCGGCATGGGTAGATCTTATTATCCACATGCGCATCCGATACCATCCCCTGCAACCCTGAGGATTCATCACCTCGCCCTCCTGCCATGATTTATACCCTCTCAAATGGCACGAATGTGACATTCTCTCCCTCGATCACTCACTTTCATGTCAAGCAACGTTCTGATCGGGTTGGGGCTGCTATCATGGACAATTTCCTGGCCCATGCCTTCACCTTTTGATTTGGCCGCATCTTTGGAGGAGCTTGTGGAAATGTTCCGATTGCTGAACCCTTTATCTCTCGTCATCAACACCACCATGAGATGCTAGAGACCATGGGCTTATTATCCAGCGAAATCCCAATATCACAAGAGTGTCCCTCGGATCCATCGCACATGATGATTCCAAGCGGATACTATCATCGTTGGAAGACAGGCTTTCTGGATTTGCCTTCACCTGAATGGATTGACCACCTCCGACAACGATCACCGTTTCTTCAGTCCAAACCTCGTTCGAAGACCGTTGTAGTCCACATTCGTCGAGGAGATGTTGAACCCTGTGACGAGTACACCGAAGAACGATATCTACCCAACAGCTACTATCTTGAGTTGATCGGTCAGCACCAGACGAATGACCATCGTGTCATTATACACAGTGAAGAGAAATCCTGGGAACCCTGGAGTGATTTCAATTCGATTCCAAGTTTAGAATTGAGGTTGGATGCCCCGACGGCAGACGGTTGGAGGGACATTATTGACGCCGATGTATCCATCATGTCCAAATCGAGTTATTCGCAAGTGCCGTCATTGTTTACAAGAGGCACAGTTATCTGTTACCCCTTTCACATGTGCCACGTCCACTGGAAGGATGTGGACTTGAACGCCGTAGAAACGCGGAACATGAATTAAAACGACTTCAAACGGAAAAGTGTGCGACGTCTGGTATCCGTACCGATTTGAATCGGTCGGAACCAGTCAAGGCGAGAGCCTAGGATAAGAGACTGTGACACTTTATGTGCTGGAGCAGCCGAACGCTGCTGTTGGTGCTTCTGGAAAGACGCTCATGGGATTACTGAAGCTCGTCGGCGTGGGTGATATTCTGAATGTGTGATCAATACGAGATGGCATAACTGTGCAGACTCCCATGTAGGCACTTGTCGACCGAGCGGCACGATGAGCAACCGTGCCAACTTCATGCCGGTACGGGCCAGTTGCTGCGAAAATCTGCTTTACCGTGGACTAAGACTTCAAGATGTGCCAATTAAATGATGCAACAGTAGCAATTCAACTGAAGAACCATATTGAATATAGCTCCAAGCATTTTGGTGGTACCG
>JAVCKV010489983.1:335-11717 GCA_032274145.1 Herpochondria borealis | reverse complement strand
ATCAGATTTATCAGCCGGTAGCCTAGAGCGCCTCGCCGAGCGCGCCGTGGCTATGGCCAAACTTGCGCCCGAAGATCCCTATTGCGGCCTCGCGCCCAGTGAACGCCTGACCGTAGACGCGCAAGACCTTGGCCTCTTTGACCCCACTGTCAGAACGCCAGAGCAGCTTCAAGGTAAAGCGCAAGAGCTCGAAGACGCGGCCCTTGCCGTGAAAGGCGTATCCCAAGCCAATGGCGCAGGCGCGGGCGCAACCAGCAGCGCGATTTTCTTTGCCACGTCGGACGGCTTTGCTAAGGGCTGGCGCAGCACCCGGCATTCCATGTCCGTCGTCGCAATTGCCGAAGACGAGAGCGGCATGGAGCGTGATTATGATTATACGGGCGAGCGCTGGCTTTCTGATACACGCGAGGCCGCAGATATTGGCCGCATCGCTGGAGAGCGTGCCGTAGCCCGCTTGGGCGGCGTGCAGCTTAAATCTGGCAAACTCCCCGTCATGTTTGATCGCCGCGTATCGGCGAGCCTCGTTAGCGCGCTAACGGGCGCGATTTCTGGGCCATCGGTATCACGCGGCGTTTCGTTTCTAATGGATAAATTCGGCCAAAACGTTTTCGCTAGTGACGTCAATATTATCGACAATCCGCTGATGACACGCGGGCACGGCTCTCGCCCATGGGACGGTGAAGGCGTCACGGTCCAAGAGCGCGCTATTATTGAAAACGGCCGTCTAACGGGATGGCTGCTTAATTGCGCGACCGCGCGGCAATTAGAGCTTGAGACAACGGGTCATGCCCATCGCAGCATTGGAGCGCCTCCTGGTGTGGCGTCAACAAATCTGATTATGCAAAACGGCAAGCTTAGCCCCGAAGCCTTGCGCGCCGATATGGGCGAAGGCTTGCTTGTCACGGATATGTTTGGCCCGTCGCTAAATTCAAATACCGGCGATTACAGTGTCGGCGTTTCGGGTTTTAGAATTGAAAATGGCATTATCACGACGCCCGTCACAGAAGTGACCGTAGCGGGTAATCTGATCGATATCTTTAAGACTATTCGCCCTGCCAATGATCTGCGTATTGAAGGCGCGACCGCCGCGCCAAGCCTATTATTAGGCGAGCTCGCGATTGCAGGGGCGTAAGTCATGAGCCGCGAGATTGACCGCAATGATCGCGAATTACTCGTCGATGCCGTACGCCAAGCGGGAGAGCTGGCGAAGACTCATTACGATTTAAATGAGAGCGAGATTTGGAATAAATCTAATAACTCCCCCGTTACCGACGCCGATATTGCGGTGAACACGTTCCTTCTCACAGAGCTTATGAAAGCGCGACCCGGTTATGGCTGGCTGTCGGAAGAAACCAAAGATGATGGATCGCGGCGTGAAAAATCCCGGGTCTTTGTTGTCGACCCCATTGATGGCACCCGCGCCTTTATTAAGCGCAAACCGCATTTCGTCGTCTCTGTTGGCATTATCGAAAATGGGGTCAGCGTTGCGGGCGCGCTCTATAACCCGTTGACGGGCGAAGCCTTTGACGCCCATCTGGGCGGCGGGGCGAGCCTGAACGGACGGCCCATCAAGGTTACGGATAGCCCCGACATCTCAGGCACCCGCATGATCGGATATGATTTTAAATTCAAAGCCATGAAAGTCTGGCCGCCCATGACGTTTGAGGCGCGTAATTCTATGGCTTACCGCATCGCGCTTGTCGCCAGCGGGCAGGCCCACGCCACAGTGGCCTTCACCCCTAAATGCGACTGGGACCTTGCCGCGGCGAGCCTGATAGCCACTGAGGCGGGCGCAATAATCACCGACAGAGACGGCGCGCCGTTTCTTTTTGATCAAGACGGCGTGGTGAAATCCGGCGTGATTTGCGCTGGCCCGCAGCTACACCCTTTGTTATTAGACAAGGTGATAGAAGGAGCTGCAGGCAAAGCGCCCGCGAGTCCCAGAGATTAAAACGTTAAGGATACGATTATGAGCGATGAGAAAAAAATGCCGGAACAACTCCTCCACCTTGTGATTGGCGGGGAACTTGTTGACCCGATGCGCACCGAATTTCGCGACTTAAAAAATGTCGATTTCGTCGGCGCTTTCCCAAATTTTGAGCAGGCCCGCGCCGCATGGAAAGGCGCAGCCCAACGCAGCGTTGATAATGCCCATATGCGTTACTTCGTCCTTCACGCGCATGAATTGATCGACCCTGATCATGACGGAGTTATCGGCTAAGGGGCACGCTCCCCTAGCCCGCTAACCGTGGCGGACACTCAAACACCACAGCCAACGCAAACAGACCGCGCCATGATTGGCCGGCTGTGGCGCAGCTATGTGTCCAAACATAAAGCGCCATTATTTATCGCCTTTGCCTTCATGGTTGTCCTCGCGGCGACGCAGGCGGCGTATGTTTTTCTGATAAAATATGTCATCGATTTCGCGGGGAAAATGACCAGCGGCGGGGCGACGGAAAACGCTCTCGCCTTTGGCAAGATCGTTATTCCGCTGATTGTTGGCATCACAGTCGTCTCTGCGCTGGCCATGTATGTTCAATCCATCCTCACCCAAAAAGTGGCCCTGAAAACCATTGCGGGCTTGCAAAAAGATATGTTCGGCTCTTTGCAACGCGCGGACTTTGCGCGGTTCGGGCGTGAGCCAACAGGCAATCTCATCTCACGTTTCATCAATGACGTCAGCATTTTGACCAATGCGCTTCTGCGGGCCATGACGAATTTGTTTCGCGATGTCCTGACGATGATTGGCGTCCTCGCGACTATGTTTTGGATGGACTGGGTTTTATCCCTCGTCATTCTGCTCGTCTATCCGCTGGTGATTGCGCCGATACAAAAACTGTCCAAAGTTTTGCGCGGCAATAGCTCTGAGGCGCAATCGCATATTGGAACGCTGACCTCTGCGCTAAATGAAAATTTCTCTGGCGTGCGTATGGTGAAAACTTACGGCCTTGAGGCGCGCGAAGAAGCGCGCCTTGGCCAGACATTTGATGAGCGTGTTCGGCTTTATTTAAAACTTGTGACCAACCAAGCCAAAGTTGACCCGCTTATGGAAGTGGTTGGCGGGGCGATAATCTCGCTAGTCTTTGTTATTGGCGTTTACCGCGTTTTGGGCGGGCATATGACGGGCGGGTCGATTGCCGCGATTATTGGCGCGATATTATTACTGGCCCCGAAAGCGCGCGCGCTCGGCACACTGAATAATGTCGTGCAAGAAGGCCTGACGGCATTGGGACGTCTGTTTGACATTATCGACGACACGCCAAAAATCACGGACCGCGCGGACGCGAAAGCCCTGACCGTTAGCAAAGGTGAAGTCAGCCTATCTGGCGTTCACTTTAATTATAATGAAGACGTCAAAGCCCTAAGCGGCGTGACCCTTACCGCCAAGCCGGGGCAGACCATCGCTCTTGTCGGGCCGAGCGGAGGCGGTAAATCCACCATTATCAACCTCATCCCGCGCCTTTATGATGTGAGCGAAGGCAGCGTCACGATTGACGGGCAAGATGTGCGCGACGTAACGCTCGAGAGCCTGCGCGAGTCTATCGCCCTCGTCTCCCAAGACGTGACTTTATTTGACGAGAGCGTAGCCGACAATATCGCCTTTGGCCTAAAAGACGCGAGCCAAGACCAGATCGAAGCCGCCGCCAAAGCCGCCGCCGCCCATGAGTTTATCATGGCGCTGCCTAAGGGTTATGCGACGCTGGCGGGTGAGGGCGGCAATCAACTCTCGGGCGGGCAACGTCAACGCATCGCCCTGGCCCGCGCGATACTTCGCGACGCGCCGATACTCCTGCTGGATGAAGCCACAAGCGCGCTCGACGCCGAATCTGAGTCCCAAGTCCAAGCTGCCCTTGATACATTGTCCAAAACCCGCACCACTATCGTCATCGCCCACCGCCTCTCCACCGTGCGCAAAGCCGACAAGATTTACGTCCTCGATGCAGGCGAAATTGTAGAGAGCGGGAAGCACGCGGCGCTAATGAAAAAAGGCGGGCTCTATGCGAAGCTGCGGGAATTGCAGTTTAGAGAATAGACAACATAGCTTTTAAGTCTTTGGAGAATGGTTCGTCAGTTTTAAATATTTCAACAAAAATATGTGAAAAACTGCGATCACTAATAAAAATACAATTTCAGGAATTATTGGGCGTCCTGTTTTGACGTCATCTTCAATGAACATGAAAAGTAAAAATAAAAATGTCAAAACGAATAACGTGTTTAACAAAATTCTTGGAAAGAACTTCGACAAACCAATTGCTTTGAGCAATAAAATAAAAACCACTGATGAAAATACATAACCACCAAGAAAGTCAGTATAGCTTCCGGTCGTGTAAAACCTTGTGTTTTCTCGTATGACGTAAGTAGTGAAAAGATCTGCTGCAAACGCTATAATCAACCAACCAAAAGTACAGCCCACAAGAAACATAATCCAATTAAGTATAAGGACTTTTAGTTTCGACATAGAGATTCTCCTACGGACAGATCACCTAATAAGCCTTTGTGTTTTCTTTAAGACACTAATTTCTTAGTAGTTATTAAGAATAATAAATTCATCGATGTAATGCTCAACAGGATAAGCAGTTCCGGTTACATGGAGCGTGCCGTTATTCCGATCATATATAATTGGAGAGTTACCTGCTACGCCATCGAGAGGATTACCTGTTCTAAGAAATTTCTTCGAACTGTATGAAAACACCCAGCCAATAAATTTGGGCAACACCTTGACCGAATGAATTTCCAAATCAGGTCCATTACTTAAAAGATACTTCTCAACAGCTATACTAGCCTCAACAAAACTTTTCATTGTCACTACTCCCTCACCAAACCCTCTAGCCCGTCAATACTCTCCCCATTCGTATTAAACCGATGCTCTTCCCAGGCGTCCATTGTGCGGTTATCATTGCTGCGCAAAAGCTGATCGCGCTCGCCTTTAAACTCGTAGAACGGCACGGCCCAACCGCAGCTATCGGCGATGCGGGTAACGTTGACTTTTATCACCGAGCGAGCGCGGTCATAGCCGTCAAACATGGCGAAAAGCTTCGCAAATTCAGGCTGATTAAAACTGACCGCCGTGCCCTCGCCGTAAAGGCGCAGGATTTTAGCTTTGCCGTCCATCGCCATGAACATGATGGTGATGCGGCCATTATCTTTCAAATGGGCGAGCGTTTCGATACCCGAGCCGCCAAGGTCAAGATAGGCGACCGTGTGGTCGTCGATAATTTTAAATGTGTCATAGCCCTTGGGCGACACATTGACATGGCCATCGGGTGTCATGGGCGCAGTGGCGACGAAGAAGAGTTTCTGCGCCTCAATAAATGTGCGTAGATCATCCGTTATTTCGTCGAAGATTTTCATTACTCACGCCTCAATATCTTGTCCGTAATCGTATTTCCAATCCAGCCTGACATAAACCGAGCCTTTACTTCCGCTGGGTCGTAAACCTCGTCCACCCAATCGATGAAGGATAAATCCCCTCCGTCAGTTTGGTAGCGCAGGAAATCTTCAAAGAAGAAATCAATCATGCCTGTCTTGCCTTGGCGCACATGGAGATATTTCAGGCGCAGCTGCTCTACGGCGTCTTTAATCGGCAGGCCCATGTGGAAATGTTTATAGAGAACGCCCGCCAGCCCCGTGCGATCCGCGCCGGATTTACAATGCATAACAGCAGGGTATTCGAGGGTTTCATAAATACGCTTTAAGTCGTGGATAGCTTCTTTTTTCGGCGTGTCGCGAGAAAAGACGCGGTAATCAATCAAGGTCAGACCGAGACGTTCGCACGCTTCTTTTTCCAAAAGGTAATACCCTTTGGGGCTTGGCCCGCGCAGATTTAGGATGGTTTTCACGCCTTGTTTGGCGAACGCCTCTAGGTGAGCTGGACTAGGCTGATTGGCGCGCACCATGCCGCCGCCAATGTGATGTATGTTTTGAAACGCAATGCGCAGAAATCCGTGATCGCCCCAGATTAAATCTCGGCGTGCTTTTTTACGGTCGTCTGGCTTATTTAGGTCTAACACGCGATTTAATTTCCTCACCAAAAGGTTGGCGCGCCCGCGCGCCTATAGTATGGCCATAGCAGGGAGACCGAGCGTGTTCAAATCTATCCTTCGGAAAATTACTGTCGACTTTATCCTCGCCTATTTGCTGGCGGGCTATATGGCCGTGATTAAACGTATCACGCGGTGGAGGATTGAGGGCGAGGATCACATTGCGCCGCTGCGCGCAGGCGGCGAAGGCCTTATCCTTGCGGTCTGGCACGGGCGGTTCTTTATCTCTAATTCTGGCTGGCATCGGGGCGATCAACCCGCAAGCGTTCTCGTCTCTAAGTCTAATGATGGCGATATCATCACTGCGGCGGCGCAAAAGCTCGGCCTTGGGGTTATTCGCGGCTCATCCAAGCGTAAAACCAGCGATAAAGATCGCGGCGGCAGCGGGGCCTTGCGCGAGATGATCAAACATATCCGCGCCAATGGCTGCATTGTCATGACCCCTGACGGGCCGCGCGGGCCACGTATGCGCGTGCAAATGGGCGCGGTCACGCTCGCGAAAATGACGGGCGCGCCGCTTGTGCCTTACGCCCTGTCAACGCGGCACAGAAAGGTTATGAACAGTTGGGACAAATTCATGTTGCCCCTGCCCGTTCCCTTTGGGCGCGGCGCGATTGTCTGGGGTAAACCCATTGCGGTGAGCCGCCGCGCAGACGAAGCGGAACTCGAAGCCGCGCGCAAAACGCTTGAGGCGGCGATGATAGAGGTCAGTCAGCGCGCCGATGCCCTCATGGGAAAAGAGATCGTGCAGCCCTCAGATTCTGCTAAGATTGCGCGCAATGACGCCTGATTTAAAATTTTACCGCTGGGGCACGGCGCTTATCTCTCCGCTGCTCCCGCTTTATCTGCGTCGCCGCGTGCGCAAAGGCAAAGAGCATGGCATTCGTTACATAGAGCGTTACGGCAAAACGTCAGTGCCGCGCCCTGATGGCCCGCTGGTTTGGCTTCATGCCGCGAGTGTGGGCGAGTCGGTTATGCTGCTCCCCTTAATAAAAAAGTTTCACGTGGAACATTCGGATTTAACCGTGCTGCTCACAACCGGCACGCTAACTTCGGCTAACCTGGTGGCAGAGCGTCTGCCCGAGGGCGTCATTCATCAATTTGCACCCGCCGATACGGTGAAATCCGTACGGCGATTTCTAGATCACTGGAAGCCTGATTTAGCGATTTGGGCGGAGAGCGAAATATGGCCTAATCTGATTATGGAAACCCGTGAACGCGACATTCGCACGGCGCTCATCAATGCTCGCATGAGCGCGTCCTCATTAGACGGCTGGACGAAACGTAAGCCGAGTGCGCAGTACATATTTGGAGGCTTTGACCTTATCCAAGCCGCTGATGATGCCACCGCTAATGGCCTAACAGAGTTAGCGGGGCGTGACGTTGAAGTGGCGGGCAATTTAAAATACGCCGCCGCGCCCTTGCGGGTCATCGACAAACATAAAGACGCGCTGACGAAGCAAATCGGAAAGCGCCCTGTCTGGGCCGCCGCGAGCACGCATCACGGCGAAGAAACCCTGATTGCTAATACTCATAAAACGGTACGCGATGTCACCTCTGACGCGCTCTTAATTCTAGCGCCACGACACCCGGAACGCGCAGATGTCATCAAAGCCATTTTAGAAGGCGCAGGCCACAGCGTTGCGCAGCGGTCAAAAGAAGAGACCATTACGAATGACACCCATGCCTATCTATTCGATACGCTCGGCGAAATGGGATTAGTCTATAGCCTTGCGCCGGTATCCGTCCTGTGCGGCTCTCTCACTCCTGGCCTATCAGGGCATAATCCGCTAGAGCCCGCCCGACTGGGTAGCGCAGTACTCTCCGGCGGTAATGTCAGCAGTTTTGCCAATGTTTACAACGATTTAACGGCGGCAGGCGGCGCGATAGTCGCCAGCGATTCTGAAAGTTTTGAAACGGCACTGTTTACTTTGCTCGGCGACAAAAAGGTTCGCGACGCGCAAATCAAGGCGGGCAGAAAACTCGCCGCGTCCCAAGATGGCGTTCTGGCTGCGGTATGGCGTGGCCTTACCCCGCTTATGCCCGTAAAGACCGCGTCATGAAATTAACCGCGCCAGAATTTTGGAACCACAAAAAGGGACGCGCCGCAGCGCCTATGCTGCGCCGTCTGCTCACCCCGCTATCATGGATATATGGCTACGCGACCCAGCGCAGGATTGATAAAACAACCCCGCTTGATCCCGGCGTCCCTGTTATATGCGTCGGCAATGCCACGGTTGGCGGAACGGGCAAGACGCCCGTTACCGCGCATATTCTGTCTATATTGTTATCAAACAAACTCCGCGCTTACGGACTGTCACGCGGCTATGGCGGGACGGAGCGCGGGCCCGTATTAGTCACGAGCAAGCACACATCCGATCAGGTCGGCGATGAGCCTATTTTGCTTTCACGGCGCGCCCCCGTCTGGGTCGCCGCTGGCCGTGATGACGGGGCCAGAGCCGCCGTCGCTGGCGGCGCGCAAGTCATTGTCATGGATGATGGGCACCAAAACCCGCTGCTGGAGAAAACGCTGTCCTTACTTGTCGTCGACGCGCAAACAGGGTTTGGCAATGGCCGAGTTGTCCCCGCTGGCCCCTTGCGTGAACCTGCTCGCCGCGCCTTATCCCGTACGGACGCCGTCATATTGATGAAGCCCTATAAAGCATTCGAACCCAGCGCGGAGCTTCTAGCGCAATTTGGCGATTTGCCTGTGCTGCCCGCTTACCTCGCGCCGACAGCGCCGCTGCCTAAGGGGCCGCTTTTTGCCTTTGCGGGCATTGGCCGACCCAATAAATTCTTTGACGCCCTACGCCGCGCCGGCGCTGATGTGATCGAAGCCATCGGCTATCCTGACCATCACGCCTATAGCGATGAGGATTTACAAAGCCTGCAGGCTTTGGCCCGCGAATATAAAGCGCAGCTCATCACTACGGAGAAAGACTTCGTCCGCCTCCCTGCGGGAATAAAGCAATTTGTCAGCGTTTGGCCCGTCATGGCTGTTTTTGAGACGGAAAATAAACTCGACCGTCTGCTTACGCCCATTATCGACACCGCCCGCAAACGCCGCTAGACAGTTACAATGTCAAAGTTTTTCAAGCATGCAAAATGGCGCGGCGAGGTTCTCGCCTATGATATTGTGCGCGCGATTATGGCGCTATTTTCTTTTAATATGGTGTCAGGATTTGGCGGTTGGCTGTTTCGTATTATTGGCCCCAAAACGTCCAAGCAAAATATTGTCATGACGGGCCTGAGGACAGCTTTTCCAAGCGCGTCAGAAGCTGAGCTTTTAGAAATATCAGGCGACCAATGGGAGAATACAGGACGCACCTTTGCCGAATTTCCAATGCTCGGACGCGTACGGGTTTTTGATAATAATAGCCGCGTAAAAGTTATCGGGCTCGAGCGTCTTGAGGCGCTTCGTGATAGCGGCACAGGGGCCGTGCTTATCTCTGGTCATTTTGCCAATTGGGAAATTATGGCCGCTGTCTTTAGTCAATCTGGCCTGCCCGTGCGCGTTACTTACCGTCCCACCAATAACCCTTATTTTGATAAACGCATCCGCAGCCAGCGGCAAAAATACGGTATTAATTTAATGATCGCAAAATCTGGCGCTAGAGGCGCGAAAGAGCTTATCTCTGCCCTGCGCGGAGGCGACAGCGTGGCACTCCTTAACGACCAAAAATTCAACGAAGGCCTATCCGTACCATTTTTCGGAACGCCCGCTATGACCGCGCCGGGGCCAACGCGTTTGGCGCTGAAAACGGGCGCGCCAATTGTCCCGATGTTCGTCCGCCGCGTCGATAGAAACCAGTTTGAAGTCGAAATTTACGATCCGATTGATGTCACAAATAGCGGCGACCGCCCTGGCGATATTGAAGCGGGCGTTATCGCGATCACCAAATGGGTAGAAGAGCGCATTGTTGAGGACCCAGCCGGATGGTTTTGGGTGCATCGCCGCTGGGACAAGTCCCATTACAAAAAGTAGTTAGGGCGCAGCCGCCAAGCGAATAGCTTCGCGAATTTCGCCGCGCACAAGCGCCGTTTCAACGCTCGTCGGATCGAGGCGTAGCGCGAGTTCAATATCTTCAGACGCAGCTTGTAATTTGTCTAGACGTTTACGGGCGTCGGCGCGGTACCGCAAAGCTTTTACATTGCCAGGATGCTGCACAAGGGCAGACGTTAAATCAATTTCCGCGTAATCCCAGCGCTCTAATTTAGCATAGCTGCGAGCGCGGGTTAGGCGCGCGTCCAAATGGGTAGGCACAAGATTAAGCGCCTCATTTGACGTGCGATAGGCGGCGCGGGCATCGCCGCTGGCGAGCCAAAAATCAGCGGATTCCGTTAGCCAGTCAGCTCGCATTTGCGGTGTGCCTGTTCTAATTTCAGCGCCCATCGCCTCAAGCCGGTTCGCGGCCTCATCCTTATGGCCCAGCGCAAACAGGGCCATGGCCACACAATGGCGCGCGCGGCGACCGCCTCCGTCACCCTTCCAGATCAGCGCGTCTTCATACGCGGTATCGGCGTCTTTCGTGATCGCTGTTAAGCAGGCCTCATGGCGCGCATCGAAATCTACGGGCGGAGTAGCCGCTTGCGCAGACGCGGATTGGGCCATGACAAGGCCAGCGAACGCGGCTAACGACAGCGTGGATAAAAGACGTGTTTTCATGAAACGTCATTACAAGGAGGCGGCTAAACAGGCAATGAGCGCGCGCGTTAAATTACAGTCAGAAAATGACCGTCCTGTCATGGTGATGCTTGGCGCCGGCTATACGGCCAAGGCGATGATCCCTGCCCTGATTGCGCGCGGCATGGATGTGGTGGCCACGACGCGCAGTGACGTGGAAATCTTAAATGCCTTAGGAGCGCGCGGCCTTGTTTTTAAAGGCGAAGCAAGCGCAGAGCTGAAAGCCGCAATCGCTAACGCCGATTATATCTTATCATCCGTACCGCCGAATGAAGACGGCGATCCTGCATTGCGCGCTTTGGACATGCCCAATCTAGCCGCTAACGCAAGATGGATTGGCTATCTCTCCGCGACCAGTGTTTACGGCAATCGTAATGGGCAATGGGCGTTTGAGGATGAGCCCCCAAAGCCACTGACGAAACGCGGTATGCGCCGCGCAGAGGCGGAAATCGCTTGGATAGAAACGGGCCTGCCCGTGCATATTTTTCGCCTAGCTGGCATTTACGGATCGGGGCGCTCTCCCTTTACAAAAACCCTTAACGGCGAAGCGCGCGCCGTGATTAAACTGGGTCATATCGTCAACCGCATCCATGTCGATGACATTGTCGCCGCCGTCATCGCCAGTATGGATGCGCCCAATCCGCAGCGCATTTACAA